>JADLIF010001449.1:0-68935 GCA_016648015.1 Steinernema khuongi | reverse complement strand
GATTTGTCCCATTTTCAACTTCGCTGACACATCTTTCACACGTTTTCGTAAAAATTGGACCCTTCCTATAAACAAAGTATACGCCACCTGTTACTTGCTGCACCATTAATTTTTGTACGAATTTTTTATCACGGCATCTCGGCGATCACCGGGTGGTATTTTTTGGGTATGGGAAACAAAAACACTTCTAAAGCCGCAAAAGATAATCCAGTGACAGGCAACTGGATTTTCACAGTGAGAGAAAAGACTGCTTCTCGCAACGCACCCTTCGATACTTTTCTAGGAGTAAACCATGAGAAATGGGAAAATGTTTACGAAGTGTCCCGGAACTTACTTAACAACCCAATAGTTAACAATGTTTCAATAAAGAAAAAAACTGAATGCTCATAATGTGAAGAACAATAAATCTGAAAATGAATTCTGTGCATATTTCTTGCTATTTTGTTTTTGGATAAAGAATTAATTTTGCAATTCTGACGTTCACAGTGTTCATCAAAAATTTATAAATATGTACACTGAAACGTTATTTGGTAAAGTGCGCTTTGCTCAAAAATGTTCAATGATGGAACTTCAACACTTGCAGGACAACAAAAACTCAAAACTGCATGACTTCTGTTTTTTTGGTCCGCTGTTGAAATAAAAAAAATTGGCATTTTAAATTGAAAAAAGCTGAAATTAAAAAAAATTAAAAAGCTCCAAATAGAACCAAAAATGGACGCTGAAAAATCTACTACGCAATGGTCCAATAGCTTAGCGTATAAGCAAAAAACAAAGTACTTACTAACACGTAAAATGCTACCCTCACGCCCGGCCATTAAATTTCGAAATAAGCCTTCTCGCTTCCAAGTTCCCATCCAAACGCGCATCAAGGACCAATTGAAATCGAAATGCCTTTTCGTGTGCACCCATCCGAGGCGGTCTGAGGCCGCTTATTTTCGATGGAAAACAGCGGAGATAAAGTGATGTCGTCGTCGTCGGGAGATGAGCTTTATGCCTAAGTCAATTTATAATTTATGCCGGAACGTTTTCGGCGCCCGAGTCTTTGCAGACGACGCTCGATTTAGGATTTGGATGATTTGTGGAGGAAGTGAAAAAGGTGAAGTGTTGATGTTCAGGAATTGCTGGAAACCTTTTAATGAAAAATATTGGTATGAAGTTATCACTGTTTTTTTTTGCAATACTGTGAATCGCTTGTCCAGTGTTTGGGTCACAGAAGCAAAGTCACAAAAATGAAGCTTTACAGTTTTTTGCAAGAGATGATAAAAAGCAAAGTCAGCATAAAGATATAGACAAACTCAGCAAGGCAAAAATTTGCAAAACAATAAGTATAATAAAAAAATGATGGAAAAATTCTTTACGTGCAATGAACAAACATTTTCCTAAGAGATGAACGTAAGTTCCGCCGCGTGCTACTGAACAAAGTGTCGGTATTGTATGTTTGTGCAAAAATAATTGTTCCGTGTTCCTAACGTCATTAACATATATAGTAGTGTTTCTTCTGCGCGTATCATGCCAATCTAGTGATAGCGATAAAGTAGCGATTCGATCCTACATGGTATATGTACTCTAATTTGACTGTTCCGATCCTCGGAATCGAAGTATTCTTATCAAAAATCTTGACTCAAGCCCCATCGGACGCCCTACCTGCGCTGTACATCGTCCACCGACATCCTTCTCCTACACGGCGTCGTATTGATCCTCAGCTGATCGGGGGCTTGATTGAAACTGAAGTTTCTGTCGATGCGATCGCCGTCCATTTCGATAGCTGGCGCCGAGCGCGGTGTCCCGTGCGCTGAGCGAACCTAAATTTAATGTCATATTTTTTGCCTAATGCCCTCTGTCCGCTGTCTACTCAAACATGTAATCGGACTAATGGCCAGTGTGTCTACCTGTCTCAACATGCCGGCATCGAGACTGTGGCGTTCAACGTGAAGACGGGCGGCGACCTCCGGGCCAGAGTGCTCGTTTCCCATCTTGCAATAAATCGGTTTCTGCAAATTTCCTCGGGATAATTGACGCTCAGCACGCGACGGCACGGGAACACGGCGATGCGCGCTCAAATTTGATTATTGTATCGCTTGGATGGTTAGGGACGATGTGTAAGTGAGGGCGAACGAGAAAAACAATGCGATGAAGAGGGAATAGTGACGTGACCTGGGAAAAAAGTTCTATTTTCGCCGTATTTTTCGGATTCCCTGTGAGTGGGGAGTGAAAAGAATAAGTAGAAGCTTAAGGAAAAGTCCAAAAAAATAAAATAAAATAAGCATACTGTAAACTGCCTGTAACGTACTCTACGTGTTGGTGTATGTTGTCTTGCTGTCGTTCTTTGATGAATCCAAAGAAACTTTTAGGAGATGGCAATAAACAGACCAGATCATGAAAATGATACAGTTTATCAACAGGCTAACAAGAAATATGATATGAAATATTAAAAATATTAGGAGAAATTAATATATTTTTGGCAAGAGCATCCAAAAACAAGAATAGGTAACTGTAAAGACCAGCATTATTGATGCAACGTTGTTGAAAATAAGATTTCCTCAAATCCAGTGATCCAAAGTGCATGTCGGGCTTCCAGCTTCCTGACCCTGCAGATACGGTAACTCCCAACTAAGAAAAAGTAAGAAAAAAATACATAGATAGAAGAGCTGTACGCTTGATTACGTTACTGGTGGATCAACACTTCACTTCTTCAGCCTCTGTGAAAAAACCCACTGACAACAAAGGAGGTATATTAAATCGACAAAAATTGGCAATTATGTTAGAGTTGTCCAAGATAACCTTACGAATTAGGGCAACTATTTTCTCTGCTACATTTTCGATAACATTAAAGCGGTACAATTTCATTGCACGTAGGAATTGGATTTCAGCGACAATTTAATCCTTGTTGACGAACCTTCTTCTACTGAACTCACGTATTTCGAGACTTCCTTGGAAAATCAGCCAACAGTCAAGAAACGCCAGCTCCCACAATTACATCGCACACAGATGGGGACCCTTGCTTATTAAGCCAATTTGATTGGGACTTCTCGGTATGCTGAAACAAAAAACAATGTCACAAAAACAAAAAGCCTCACCCCCGACACAGGAAGCGAACTAATTGCCTTCATTAAAACAGTGACGACAGCATGCGAGCCGACGGAAATAGACCAATTTGCGGCAGATTTCCGGAAACGTCGCGTTGCAAGAGGACACTCAGCGAGGACGTCAATTCACATGCGACCGAATGAATTATACAGATCGTCACGCTTAAGTGCGTCGAGTGTGTTAAATGGATGTCGAGAGGAGGCACGAAGATGCATTTGACACTCCTTGAGATGGATCGTTTTTCTGGACTTTGAGGCCAACCAATGTTGTCCATCATTTGTTAAACGTATGGAACCACTGATAAGACTGGTGTTTCCTGAGAAGAGTGCGTATGCTTTGGAGGTAGCAGTTCTTGGACAAAAATAAGATGACCATGTATGAAAACAGGAAAAGTAGAAACAGTCGGGAGATATGGAGACGTGTTTATGCACTTTAAAAGATGGATTTACAGGATGTCTAGACGACTCTTACATATGTAGCCAGATAGGCCTGTCTTTCTACCTACAATAATTTAGGTACTTTGAGAACGTTACAGAAATAGTGTTTGTTAAAAAATTTAATTTCCTATTTACAGTATATTATTGATTTGCAAAGTATGACTACAACTGTATTTTTTTATAAAACCTTGATAATGAACTCAAAAGTAATGAATTATTTAAGGCTACAGGTCATTTATCGTAATTAAGAAGCCTTGCATATTTATTCGCAACTAGCAGTCACATCGTCATTTCAGTAAATAAATAGCATTTTTGCTGATAGCTTTTGCACAAAGCTGTCAAATTTATAAAATATGTACAGTAGAAAATTTTCCCGTTCAGCTAATTGAAGAGATATTCTTCATTTTTTAGCGCCCCAATTCGTAAAATTTCGAATGAAACTCTTAGTGTCACGCGAACGAGTATAAAAGGACCAGGCGGACAGCACTCATGGCATGACACTTTCGTTCAAGTGCAGGATGTTGCCAAGAAACACTGCCGAGGGCTACCCTGTCACTGTGACATTCAATCCCGTATGTGCATTGTCAAGAAAACGATGTCAATGGCTTTACAATTGGCCACACGAGGTCGAAGAAATACGTAACAAAGACTCGGCATAGATTATTAGTTTTGCTACTGGAAAGTGTAACAAAATAAAATGAAAAGTTGTTTATGGCTTCTAAACTGGATTTAGTAAGTGATTATTTTATATTTATCCCTCATATGAATTTACTTATGTATTTACAAAGTTTATTTAGTATTAATATACACGAGTTTACACCTGCTGTCAATTAAAAAGCTCATCCTAACCTAGTGGAAAAAGGGAACAGCTGATGTTATCCCCGAAAAGCGCGGAATAATCTTTTAGCAAAGCTGAGACAAGCGTTCCGATGCTTGTCATATGGTATACTGAATAACAGGCGACTGCACATCATAAAAGCAAATTGTGCCGCTTTATTGGGGATTGTTCATGCACATCAAGACTCTTTACAACCTACCACAAGAGGAGACATCAATTGTGGACGCTCTGGTGGATTGACGTAAACACATGAAGCACTTATTTTTCACGAGAAGCAGTATTTGACAAGAGCCAATTTGACAACACAAGAGAAGGAAACCCTTGTAGTTCTGTCATGAACAATTTCTTGTATACTGTAACTTTAATTTTAGCCACTCACAACCATTCGCTAGGGAGGATCCGAGTCGTTCGCAGAACTTGAGAAGACGCATGAACATGCATGAAAGTACTTTAAAATGCCTCTTTTTTGGCACTCATAAACCTATCAAGGCAACATTTCCTCCAAAACAAAGTCTTCCATCTGTATTATTAATACAGCCGCCAAAGAACACAACGAAGTGCATAATTGCATTACTGAACAAAACGCGAAGGGGTCAGAGCTCAAGCGCTATAAATTACAGATTTTATGGATTAAAGTAGCGGTGACCGCAAAGCGGATAAAAAAAATTTTTCTTGGAGTTTTTGAAACAAAAAAAATTGCAAAATTGCATAAACTGCAATAATTCATTAATTGGTTGTGCTACGTCTGCTGTGAAAATATTCCCTTCGATTGTTTTCCAAACAGAACCAATCATTTACGCCCCCAACTTGTGTACACCAATTTTTCAAATGAAAACACCGCAAAACGTTTCAAAATATTCACCTACTTTCTTTTGTGACAACGAAAACAAGAACAAAGAAATGAATGGCGCAATTCAATGTGCCCATGAATGGGCGCTATTGTGTTTTACCTACAGCGCTACTCCTTGCTCAACCCACCTGAACATTAAATATGACGTTTGATCGCTCCATTTCCGTAATAATTGAACCATACCACCGAAAATACGTCCCAGTCTGTCAACAAGTGCGATAGTAACATAATTTTTTGAACGTGAAAATGAACGTGAAGTCAACCAAATGGCGGACTCTTGCCTTAAATGTGGTTGAGGCGCGCATCCCTTTGGAGCAAAAATGAATTTTTCACAAGCATATATATCTGCCATGTTGAAAATCTCAGGGTGGTATTTTTTGGGTAGGTGAATAAAACCGACAGTCTCGACATGCAAGTTCCATGAAACTCGATACTCGAGTTACTCTAAATTTTGTAATTTGTATCAAAATTTTAGTATTATGAGCAGATTGCTTAACAAGAAAAATATTTTTTAAGGAACAACATATGAGCAAAAAAATTAGTTTTCAAAAATACACTTAACAAGCATTTTTCCATGAAAATATTGACTGCTGAATTTTCTAAAAGAATTAAAAAATCATCTCATAACTCAGACTTTCTATCCGTTACAGACATGTGACACAAGATTAACAAACACCGTCTACACTTCGGAGACCAAATGGAAAGCATCAAATGGATTTGGAAAGTGCAACAGGAAAGCAAATACGATAGGCTGTAAGAACTGCTCACTGTTGACGTATGTTATTTTTGCACATAAACGCTGACAAAGGAGTTTGTGATATGTCTTTGTTCTGACGGAACACAACTGAGACATGTCTGTCTGAGTTACCCCAAATTTCGTAAATTTTAGCATTATGAGTGGTTAAGATTCCTCGACAACAAAAATATCCTTTTTGAGGAACAGCATATAAGCAAAGAATTATTGTCCAATGCACTTAACAAGGAAGCAAATACGATAGGCTGTAAGATCTGCGTTAACGTATGTTACTTTTGCACATAGTTACTACACATAAATTATTGCACATACAGAGTTTGTGATAAATCTCCGTTGTGACGAAACGCGTCCAAAAATACTGAATCTAATTGAACTGGCTTTAATGCACTAAGAAATGTACACAATATTTTAATAATATGTACGACAATCCTATAACATTTTAATGGTGTCTTAAGACGTCTCAAAGGCAAGAGCAAACTATTTGCGAGACAGCCTAAAAATTTGACTCATGTGTGACTGCATTTGTTTTGGGCATCAGCCTAGGGACCTCCCTCCTTATGAAACCAGATAACCATGGCTCACTTCCATACACTCACTCACACGCTAGGGGAAGATCACATCTTCGATAAAGCGCTATAAAAAAGAGATCTGCAAGCTTAAAAATATACATGAAATCACCACTAAATACAATGTTTTGACGCACTGGAGAAACGAGAGCTAAACTCCTACTGTAGGAAATCCGTTAAAGGACTGAACGGTTTCATCTTTCGCCAAGCATTAACCTCTGAAACCTTAGACGAGATAAAAGACCAAGAAGCGCTGATGCATCCGATGACGCAAAAGCCGAACACAATGTGTTCCATTGTTTAGATACCGTCTAAGCATCTTATGAGCTTTCTCTTCAATAGGATAAGGTTGAAAGGAAGGATGGGATTAGTAATTGGCGCATGTTCAGGTCACAAGTGAAGGCTTTGGTGAAAGCAACTCGGATGGTTTTGCAGCTTATTTCCCTAGAATTAGTTCACGCATAAAATTCAGATAATGAATAACGCGGAAAATTGGAACGCCGTAGGCGCAAGTTCTCTTCACGCTCCGCTGAAGAAGACGACATATGATGTGAGTCGGACGTTCAGCTTCGTTCGGAAAAAAGTTGAAAAAGGTGAAAAATGAAAAATCAAAAATGGGAAAAAACGTGCATGGTCGCGTACGTTGATCGCCAAGAATTATTAGCGTTAAGAATATGTATAGATATAAGTGCTTCTGAATGATGTTTGTCAACTTCTTGTGACTTCATTTCTATGCAATATCACATTACACTGCTTTCAAGTGGACTCTCCTTCCGTTCTTAAGACCTTAATGGACGCATAAATGGCAGTCGGGTCTGAAAAGCGAAAGAAAAAGGTGAAAAATGAAAAATTAAAACGCTAAGGATAACGTCGGAAAAATGGCAGATTTGCTGGAAACCAGCAATTTTTGGCATACTTCGATGTTAGAGAAAGAAAAGAAGTCAACAAAAATAGACTTAAAATAATAAAAAAAATTTAATAGAATTGAAATAAAGAAGAATTTTTTTCACCAAGACATTTTTTGGCAAATTTTGATGCTAGAGAAAAGATGCAAATGCTTGATGCAAAGACTTGATGCAGAAATAACAAAAATCTAAAAACAATTTTTGCAATATGACTCTTCATAATAAACACAATATGAAATGTTCTCTAAAATGGTTTTAAGATTTTGTGCAACACTGACAAAAATATAAAGGCTCATAAGTGGTGAATCTATGACTGCATTCGTTCTAGAATGCAATATTTTTGTGCAAACAGCTGAGGTCTGACAGAAAAAAAACCAAAAGGGATCTATGCTTGAGACATTTGGTAACTTGCAAAAATAAAGGGCAGTTAAAAACCCAGCTGTTAAAATAAAATACGGTGCAAGGAATCACTGATACACACCTTCATATAACTTTCCGTCTTGTGTTTTTCATTCCGAGATCAAGACACCGTGAGCTGGAGGGTCATCAACTACAGTACATCCAGTCAAACGACTAACCATTTACGAATACATACGGGTGTCGACATAAACAACATCTATGTCTAAAAATAGTAGTTTCATAAGCCTAAGTTGTCAGATATTAATAACCGGTTCCAAATGGAAGTTCTTCATCGTCCAGCACAGCGCACCACGTGGCTCTCCCCTCGCAGCAAGACTAAGGCCGACGTCACCGTGTTCCCCCTCGGCCCTCGTAAACAACAGAAAAGACTCACTTCGAATCAGTGAACTTCTCCTCACCGGACAGAGTTTATCGGACAGAAAAGCACCAACCATATTGATTCCTGCGCTTGGGGAAGCGCGCGAGAGCGGAACAGGCATAATCAAATTCGTCATTTTTGGACCTCAGGCGCATCGACCACTAGTGAGGGGGGATGGGCTTAAAAAGGACAAACTGTCGCGCAGTGAGGGTGGATAGCGCGGGAATTTATGGACGCCAAGATTAAGGGTGACGAATGGCAATGGAACGCGAAGCGATGGGGACGTAAAAGGAACGTGAGCAACACAGCAGCAAAATTTTAATATGAGTGAAAAGGAAAGTTCAATTATTGCGGAGCGGAAAAGGGCAAACATGAGATGATAAATTATGAAAGAAAGCCGCCGCACTCTTTCCGCATGAGACTCCCGCATAGATTCCAGCAGGTTCCGCCAGACGTGCGGCGCCGCAGCAAGAATGGACAGCAAGGAGAAAAGCGGCAATTATGCGACGAGAAAACAACTCCAAAACGGAAACGCAACTTGTTGTCTGTGGAAAGTTGTTTTCGTTTGACTTACTTTCACGTTTCAGGCCGCCAAGGGCAATGAATCCAATCGAGACGCCTTTCTTGGAAGTCCCGGAGGGAAAAACATATGTTAAATGGAGGAAGGTTTTGTCGCTGGAGTCATGCATTTCGAAAATGTTTTTGAATTTCCTTCAGATTTGGTAATGGCATACCGGCGCTGTAAACCCCAAAAAACAAAAATTTTTTGCAAGTGCATTTCGTTGCTCCCACTTCAGTAAACGGGCCTCATTTCCTATACCGCCTCTACAACATGGACTAATATTTTTCTCCCGACAAATCAGATCATATTTGTTTTTGTCTGGACTTCCTCGCTTTTTTAGCGTTTCCAATTTGGGGTGTTGTCCTTTCATAAACAGCTACAGAACTGTATGCGCACAAATGGCGCTCAGTCACCTTTACTGCAATAATGTGCGTAAACACAAAAATTTACCAAATCCTTGTAAAGAATGAATTTCCTTCCATCTTGTTCTGACCCACTTGGTCGCAAATTTAAACAGCAACGAAAACGAAAAAATTATTTGCAAAAAAAGCTGTCTATAAGAATGTCATCATTTCTATTATTTTTCTTTTAAATTCGACACAGTTCCAAAGGAAAGCAAAAAAACATAAACATGTATAGCTCAAAGTCAAATATAACTATTTACAGGTGTGTGTACTCTGTGTCTTATGTATCTTGTCGTCATGTGTCTTGCCCTGATTGAAGTATTCCATTTCATCGTAGCAACATGGTAATTTTACGAAGGAAAAATTTATCAATTCTTTGTAAAAAATCAATTGCTTTTGCAACCGAACAAAAATAAAAAAACGGAAAAATTCAATTCCTAAAGTTAATGAATAACATTTCTGCAAACACTTTTTATTCATCAATTCCAAGCAAGACGTTATTTGCTAGTAGACCCCGCAATGAAATTTCCCTGCAGTAGATTCTCTGATCCACGCACAGTAAACCGACGTCCGGGCAAGGATCACTAAACTGTGCTGATAAAAAGAAAAATTGGGGCTAAGCACAGTTACCTGGAAGATTTCCCTGCTGATCGGCGATTCCGTTCGAGATCAGCCCAAACTGTCTGAACTTGAGAACTTTCCTGTCGTAAAAGAGCACGGGACTTCCGCTGTCGCCCTAGAACAACGGTGTTGGAAGCTCTTAAGTGGTTCTTACATTTCGCGCACCAGGATCGCTGGTGGTGCAGAGATTGTTTGAAGTAACGGGGAAAATTACAGGTTTTGAATTGGCCTGAGCGTATGACTTCCTGTAAAGTATGAGTACAGGCTGTGTGACTACCATATTACCTGCAGGCTGCCAAGTTCACCAGTTTCACAGGGGCGTACTTTAAGTAGCGACTTGGAGGAGTCTCAGGCTTGGCTGATTCGTTGACTTAAATTTTATACTGTTATAAATGCTATAAATGCTATGTTATAAATGACATTTGGAAATTACAAATAGAACCAAAAATAAAAATCGTAGAAGATAAAGGCATTTACTAGACACAGTTTGTCTGAAGGGCATGAATAGTATGTAAAACGTTTTTTTATTTTATGTAAAAACGCATATTTTTTGCGCCAATATGTAAGTTAAAAATTAAGTACTAGACGGACTGAAAACCTTGCCACAAAAATAACAATCAATGAGTTTGATAAATGTGAGATACAAAAATACGTCTGCTTCAGAGTCTCAGGCTTGCCTGATTCGTTGGCCGAAACTTTTTATTGACTTTATATTTAATGTAAAGAGGCATATTTTTGGAGCTAGTATGTGAATTTAAAACTAGGTACGTCAGAAGCCTCCACATAAAAATAATAGCCAACAGGTTTAACCCTCTGAGTTTAGAGATTGAAGAGTTGGATAGAAAATAAGATACAGAAAAAGCGGCAAGCTCACAGCTTTTGGACTGCGCTCCGAATCCAATTTCAAGAATGGCGCCATGTGGAATTGGCTTCTTCAGAAAGCCGTCGTACGCTAGAACCTTGATTGTTTGTACAGTGCGGGTGATCTTGAAAGGATTTTCCAGCTAAAAGCACGTCGTTTTACTACGATTTCAGCCGCGATTCTCACCTCGATGATGGCAATATCATGCTCCAGAGAGGTTTCATTGTACAGTGGGTGAATAATGATATTCTTGACTCCACTTTCCTGCACGTACGCATCCTTCCTCCTTTCTAGATCCCACACGCCACCATAGACTGTCGTGGTGCCGTTGGAGAGCGCAAATGTAGCACAGTGTCCTGCGGTAAGGATGTGGGCTTTGTCGATGATGCTTCCTCCGCAGAAAAATCCAAAATCATCCTTCCAAAAAATGGCATGGAAGGGGAATTTGGGGCCAGCGGTTCGGTGTCCCCCGTAGATCTAAAAGACCATTAAGTAGAATTTTCCTTAAATACTGCAGTTACTTAAATACGAAGGAAGTAAAATTGACTTCCCCTGGGCTTACAAAATGAAAGACAGTCTGGAGGCCAAAAATAATTTATTTCAATAAACTGTACCCATTGCAGCCCACAAAAGTCTTTTTAAATCACGGAATTTCGCTAAACTTACTAATTCCGAGTGGAATAAAGGACTTCCATCAGAAAGCAGGAAAAAATAAAGAAGGACAATCAGCTCCAATGTAGTCATCGGGCACACTACATCCCCTATCCAGAGGGATCATCTTTTAAAGGGAGAATTTGGAGCTATTATTGTGGAGTCCTCATGACAGGGCCACTCTTATCACCGTTCTTTTTCTTATCGACATGACTTCGCGTGATCCAAATGCACTCGCCATGTCCTCCAGACACAACAATTTCTTTTTTTGTATTGTTGCCATTTCCGCATGTCAGTTAGAAACAGCGCTTATCTATCGCTTTGAAACACTCATGGATATCCTTGACATGTGGGATAAAATATGTAGAACGTCTTATCGGCTAACATTTTGCAATGAAAAAAAGTCGTGAAAAAGATAAGAGCTGTTTGTTTCATCTTTGACCAGCTATATTTGAAGCCATAATCACCTGCGTTGTAGGAGATAACAAGTGTAATGTCACAAAAACGAGAAGCATAGTCAAACATTAAACACATTCACGTATGTAATAACACTTAGATGGAACATTGTTATGGATCCGCTGCTCCGAGATGTATTTTATTCTTTGGGAGACGTATCTGATTCATGGACAAGAAGGGGAGTACGAAGAGCTCAAGAAGTAAATATTTCAATGCTATATTTTTTATAATACATACATTCATTTAAGTGATTGACATGGCAGGAATCACGGGAGTTGATGACAATAATAATGTCATCGAAAAAATAGCACAAAAATATAATATTTTTAATACCCATAACTCCGTCGCTATTTAGCACACGACTGTTACGCGTGGGCTTACAATTTACCACTATTTTCAATTAAAATGTATCGCTCCTCTGGCACTGCGTATTGCTTGCTATATGATGTGCATGCCTTCTCAATTTTGATAAGAGCATGTTCGCCTTATAACATGTAGTTTTTGTCTAATCAGCTTACTTATCATTAACCGCATATGGTGGTACGTGCTAAGTGAGGCAGGGCAGCTTACGTCAGATCGGATCCCAAAAATGTCATGTTACTTTCAATTTCACCCTTGCGAAATCGTCTCCTAGCGAAAGCTGTGCACCGCCACAAAGTGAAACTCCACGGGAACAGCTTTCGGCGATCATAATTCAGAGCTGCTCCGAGCGAAAGTCACACTTCAATTGGGAAACAAAGACAAATTACGTTGGGGGTGAGAAAGGGGTCGCGCGATCGGACAATGGTCACCGCCACCTGTCGCGTCTTCGTTTCCAGTTCTTACGTATCCACTTCCTTTCCCCTTTGTCGATCCTTAGATATCGTCAGTCGATCCACGAGAAGCCGTCCTGATCATGCATCTCTTGTCTCTGCTCCTTTGTTCGTCACTGCTGCTAGTGCTCTTCACCCATGAGTCCTCCGCGTCCTTTGCTCTTCGGAGATACCAAGAGAGGATCAAGGCGATGCGAGAGGCGATAAACGCCCGCCAAGCGGAGAAGACCGCACTTGCCGTAGGAGAAATCTTGAAGACTTCGAAGACGAATCCGCAGAAGACGAAGAGGTATAAGTGCATTCTCGTGGAAGACGACGACGACACGCCAGGCGCCATGGCTCTTGAGCCCCCGAAGGTCTCGCTACCGGACTTTGACGATGACACCGCTCAAGTAGAAGTAGGTTGACCTTTCAAATTAAACATGGACCGCCATATTCAAAAATAAGTGAAAAAGAATATTTATGCCCGTTTTGTAGTGGAAATAAATGTGAAAAAAATTTCAAAAAAATGCAAAAAATTATTCCGATGCCGGGAATCGAACCCGGGCCTTGCGGGTGAGAGCCGCAAATCCTAACCACTAGACCACATCGGACATGTCAAGTTGTGCGGCGTTGACGGTGATAGTGGGCCGTATTTTTTTCCCACATATTTGCTTCTAATTCCAATATCTCCGTTTCAGACGAACGAGAAGCTTTGGCCTGCCTTGAACTCCCTCCCGAAACAAACTCTCAAGCCGAAGACCATCAGACGCCCTATGCAGCCAAAACCCGTCGATAACCATTTCGAATTTCCGAAAGCGCGCGCTATGCCCCATTCCCTTCCAGTTGTTGACAGTACACAACAACCGCCTGTTATCACTACCGTAACGACCGTAAAACCAAATGTTCCCACTGATCCTAATGGTCAGCCCCTCATCCTGTCTCCGGAACACTGTAGTCAGGTAATACTTCAGAGTCTTCCGGCTTTTCCATTGGCGTTCCCTTTTAGATCAAGCACTACTCGAACATGTACGGAGTGACAGACGTTAAGGCTTGGGTGCACAATAACTGTGCTTTCGCGAAAATGTATTTACCGAAGGCAACTTGCGCTGAGATCGATGTCCTGGTTTCCTCGTGCTACGACTTTTAACACCGCCTGTTTATGATTAATTTATTCGCCTTATACCAATGATGATATCCACGTTTTTGTATATACGAGCCAAAGAAAAAGATGTAATAAAACCTGCGTTTTACAGCGATGTTAAACCGACAAAAATAATCGTAATACAGGTTACAATACGGAAGATAAAAAAGTGATACATCCGAATAACGGATCATCTTGTTTGATTGCAATATAGAAAGTCCCGAGGTGGATGCTCTCGCCACGACAGACGAAAAGGAAGATCGTTTCAGTAACCTTAAAACTGACCACTTGTAAGCTCCAAAGTGACTTTGTTTTAGAATGTGCTGCTGCATACTTATCGGCTCGGGATAAACTTTACTCGATAACACTGGGCTATCCACAGGCCGAAAGTTCTTTTCAATGAAGACAGCGAAGGTGACTTTCACAGATTGCAGAGCTTCTTAGAGAAACCTTTACTGGGACCCTTACGGGTCCTATCTCTGAAATCTTCCATTATAAAAATACCCTGAAAAAAAGGTAAGTAGCAACCTAGGAAAGGCAACAACAATTATTTCGATGCCGGGAATCGAAGCCGGGCCTGATGATTGACCACATCGGACGTGATCACGTCAGCTTGCTAAAATCATAAGAGGATGATTAACGATCTTACTTCATTCTCCTCGGTAAAGTAAATTCAGATTGATTTCCTCTTGCCCTTCCAGTTCATCCTTGTTGAACCTCTTCGACTTTTCGTTTGCCCCCTTTATCTGCTTTCTTATCCTTGGCTTCCGGTACCGAACGCCGAGCATTACGATGGACGAAAAACAAAAAACTGATACATCCGAGTTTCCGAATGACAGATCACCTTGTTTGATTGCGCCATAAAAAGTCCCGAGGTGAAAAGAACCCGGATTAATGCACTCGCAGGCTCTCGCCACGACACACCCACTTGTAAGCTTCAAAGTGGCCCTGTTCCAGAATGAGCTGCTACATATCGCCTCGGGATAAACGTCATTGATTTACTCGTATCCCAACACAGTATCGCATTTCTATTCAAATTCAGCGTCCTCCAACATATGAACAAGTCTTTTAGTTATCCTGCCCATGTTTTCTCCGTTCTCAACAACGTCTTCTGGATTTTCGACAATTGTCATGGTGATGAGGATAGCTACTTGCATGGCTTTCTTGTAAGCAATCCAAGCCTGGAATACAAGAATGACTTTCTCGTCGACATACAGAATAACCTCACTTTTTCATACGTGAGATCGATGTCCAGATTGAACGACTTTTTGTATTCATTCATCTTTTCAACGTAATATCTCAAAACATCCTGTTCACAGGACTTTCTTGTCTCCGCATCCATGTTGATGGCCAACAGTGAGGCCAAGTCATTCGCGTATGATCCTAAGGTCCCTTAGTGTTCTAATCTCTCAGATACCTTAACTTACCGATGTAGCAATCCTGCCAATCTATTATGGAAAGAAGATGTCTCGTTCCATCTCTTTTGTGCTTCCAGAGTACATTGGACGGCCACAGATCACCCTGGCAGATCACAGGAGGCATTCCTAATTCAGGTCGACTCGCCATGACCTTCATTAGCTTATCGTACTCCGACAAGGCTACAGTCTTCTCGGCTAGTTCTGGCGTAAACCAAGTGTAATCCTCGTTCTCAAGGAGATCATAAGCGGATAAAGTGATGAAGGCCTTGAGACATTTGATTAGGCTATCCACAGGTTGAAAGTTCTTTTCGATGAGTTGCTGGTGAAGAAGACAGTGAAGGTGGATGTCACAGATTGTATCCACCATCTCGAAAGCTTCTTCTTTAGAGAGACCTTTGCTGGGACCCTTATAAGCCCTATCGCTGAGATCTTCCATGATGATAACACCCTGAAAAAAGGGTAAATAACCACCTAGAGAGGGGGGCAAAAATTATTCCGATGCCGGGAATCGAACCCGGGCCTTGCGGGTGAGAGCCGCAAATCCCAACCACTAGACCACATCGGACATGACTGTTCGAGCTTGCAAAAATCATAAGAGGTCTTACTTCATTCTCCTTGGTCATATATTCGCCATAGATAAATCGCGGGATCTTCACGGATTTCGGTATATTCTGTTTCGCGAATCTGTAGAAGTCAACCTCACGATTGTGGGTCTCTCGAACTTGGGTCAGATTGATTTCCTCCTGATCTTCCAGTTCTTCCTCGCTGAATTTCTTCGACTCCTCGTTTGCCTCATGCAGATATTTGTTCAGGTACTCTACTGTTGGTATCTGTTACGGTTGTTTTACTCCCACAAAAAAAAAACAAAAATGCATACCTTACAAACAACTGAATATTGCTCTCCTTCACCTGACGTCAACCTGACGCTGTAAATATTAGAACCAAATCCACGGTTTTCGGAGACCAACTTTTCCGCCACATTTGCTATCTAAAACACATAGAGAATGTCATCACATTAGAATCGAACGAGGTAACCCTGATGAATTTTGGGTAGAGCTCGTCGTGCTCATTCAGAATATCGATCAAGAACGCAAGATCATAAGAAGTGTTGCCTATTCTTCGTGGCTCCATTCTGAAAACGCAGCAGATAGAACGACACCAAAGAACGGACACACAAAGTGCGAGCGGCAGACGGCGGTTGGCTATTTGAAGTACGCGGAGAGCAACGTTGTGCAATCGGAGTGACGTGTGGTTGTGTTTTGGTTCTGCGCACTAAAGCACAATGATGCTTATGCAAAGAATCTTCGCCATCAACCTAAATAGGCCTACTTTTTGCCTATGTTAATGGCCAACGTTTGCTTTGTGTAAAGGCTTCTATTTGATCTTCATTTTATTATTCACGCCGATTTTCTCCGGCGACACGCTACAGTAGCATCCTTAATTGTAAGCCAAATCTATGGCGACTTTTTATTGCATACATGGTTTATTGAAGAACAGCAAATTTAGTGAACTACACAGAACCCTTGGGTGGGTGAAAGACGCATGTTGAATAGGCCTTTCATTTTGTGTTGGTGGTGAACGGTCATGTTGAATAGGCCTAGAATGGAATGGAACCCTTGGGTGGGTGAAAGACGCATGTTGAATAGGCCTTTCATTTTGTGTTGGTGGTGAACGGTCATGTTGAATAGGCCTTTCATTTTGTGTTGGTGGTGAACGGTCGGGTCGTTCCGCTGCTCTCTTGAGTTAGCGGTCGACCTCCGTCCTCTACCAATCAAATGATTGCTCCGGCTCCTAGAATGGAATGGAACCCTTGGAGCCGTAGTTCCACCACCGCCAGCAAGAAGAGGCTCGCCACTACTCCAGTTCACAGTACTGGACAAAATTTAATGTGACTGACAGATGTCGTTCTTTCCTCAATACTTAACCACGAGAATGTAGGTTTGCGTATCATGGTAGTAGCATCCAGTACGACTTTTGCCAGTGAAGATATCTCCGTTGGTGGTCGACTGCCACTGAACTCCCTGCGTCCACTGGTTGATCATCTGAGCGTGCACGAGGTACTGGCCGGAGTAGCGGGCGCGGACGATCTGGTCAAGGATGTACTTCGTCAGCTGGTCCATGTTGTGCGAGTAGTAGCTCAACGCGGTGTCGATGAAGGCGCCGATCTTACGGTCATAGCAGACGGAGGCTGCGTTATCCGCCGGAAGAGAGTTGTTTTCTGTAGTAGGCATTGTAAAATACGTCCATAAGGGATCTTAACTTACGTGCAAAGGAATATTTGAACTTTGAAGCATACTTGACTGTGTTGTTGTCCGGGAGGACAGCGAGGGCACCGCAGAGGAGAGCGGCGAGCACGAGAAGACCAACCTTGAGATGCATTGCAAAGAGAGTGAGCGCCTCTGAACAATAGCACAACTTCGTTGGTGCCCAAAGTGTAACAACAGAGGTGCAGAGGTGCGAAAAAGACATCCTCCTGCTTGAACAAAGCTCTTCGATGATTGATGGATAGCACCAAATGTTGCTCGGGTATAATTGTGGAGGATAAGAACGTTCTTGTAATGAGCAGGTCCTTTGTCCGCTTATCTACTTATCCGCTTATCTTATTCAGTCCACTTCCAGCGAAAGATGGAAATTTGCCAAAGCGATTTCACGAGCGTTGCTGTTTAGCGGCGCCGGTGATCCATCGCAAAATATGAGGATAAAGACCCATTGTGTTCCATTACCAACACAACCGCCTATATGTTGAACTGTGTTGAATAACAAAGCACGAGAAAGGGAAGTGATCTCTGGCTCTAGATGTGTATGTTATTATGTGTTGAACGAGGATCCGGTTGAGGCTCCGTTGGTTCCCGGTGGTGCATTCTATTGTCATATGCAGTTGTCAGTCTAACGTATCTATCGATAGAAGAGAACCCTCTGTACAGCATAGCATGTGCTTCTGTAGCAGTCCATTTCCATCACAAAATGGAGATTTGCCAAAGCGATTTGCCAAAGCAAGCATTGCTGTTTGACAGCGTCGTGAAAAAATATGAGGATAAAGACCCAATGCGTTCCATTATCAACATAAGTGCATGCAAAATCGCCTATAAGTTAAACTGTAGAATAGCAAGGTTTTAACACGAGGACGGGAAGTGATGTCTGGCTCTACATGTGTATGTGTATGGCATTATGTATTGAACGAGGGTCCGGTTGCGGCTCCATTGGTTCCCGGTGGTGCATTCTATTGTCAGAGAACCATCTGTACAACATAGCATGTGCCTACATCGAAAGCTTTCAGCACCATCAGCAGTCTTTCAGTTTTGCGTTTTCACACAGATTTTTATAAACAGATGAAACAACTTTTCTGATAGAGAAAAACATAGATCGTGTGAAGAAAGATTCCCGTAACAGTAGGACTGTGGCAAAACTGGAACTAATGATGCAATATGTAAAAAGCCTTTATGCAAAGGTGATTGACTAAAGAACAAGAGGCAGGTTTTATATCGCACATGCCACATGTGTATATGGTGCGTTGATTATCAACTAGCTTAGTACCAACTAGCTGAAATCACCATCAGGAACAAGCCGCAACTCGTTTTCTGTTAAAACGAATACATAAACAAGCATTGCTGTTCCTCCCGAGTACCGCCCTTCCCTTCATCGAATCCAGCAAATACACCGATGTACCCACCTATATAATAAACCCCTCAGACCCTCCTCTCCATCAGCTGAGCAAAGTATGTACCGTCTATTGGTTCTCCTCTTAACCTTCTCTCCTCTCGGCCTCACCTTTGACTTCGATGCACCACGGACGGGCGATTTCACCTTCTACGACACTACTGCTGGCACCGGAGCCTGTGGTCCGTTCGACCCGTCCAACACGGATCTCGTGGCCGTGAGCCCCCAGTGGTTCAGCTCCGACCCAGCCTCGAGCACCGATCCCTGTAAGATCTAGCCTTGCCACAAGGGCATTCACTCTTTCAGTGTGCAACCATGTTTGCGTAAAGGTGGACTACAACGGAAAATCCATCACAGTCCCTGTCAAGGACGTGTGCTCGAGCTGTGATCAAGCCCATGTGGACCTCTCGCGGAGCGCCTACAACCAGCTGGCCGAAGAAAGCGTAGGACACGTCTACGGAGCCACCTGGTCCTTCGTGCAGTGTTGAACAGACTATGATGTCGTCAGACTGGTCCTGAGATGGGACATATATAACCACGCTTATCTGGGATTCAACCAATAATTCACTCCGTTTATTACACATACTTATAAATAAATAAATAACCATATAATAAATATACGCAGCTTCGGGCATCTGAGATCACACCTGTTTGACGTATTTAAAGGCTTCATTCCCCTCAAACTCTGCTTCTTCTAGCACGAACTCCAAGAGCCATATGGGTACTGGAACGGTTGCTAAGTGGAAGAGAGAGTGGGCATCTATCGTCCACAGAAGAGGAGAAAAGTCGAGAAGGTCAAACGCCAAAGCCCCGAAGCTCCACACGATGACACGAAGCAGCAGTTTAGTGGACCGTCGCCATCTCCCTCGAAGCCACTCGACAAGAAGCCATCTGAGATAGATGAGCGCAGTTATGACGGAACAGATAACGCAGCACATCATGTTGTACCCGTAGTCGAAAAAAACCTAAAGGGAGTAGATCTGTTGAGAATATTTGCATTTCAAGCCTACCCAGAGAGCCGATATATGATTGATGTAGAAGAATAGCACTGCGCCTCCTATCACTAGCCACCTGAAAATATTGGTTACCAGAGAAACTTAGAGGGAACCTACAGTATCCCGCCGAGAGAAGTTCGTTGTAGAGGCTTACAAGTAAAAGAAATGGAAGCGAAAAACGCATACATGATGAGCGCACAGGCCGCAAAGTAGTCGAGGACTTCAGAGAGCCAGAAGTCCATGCAGTGGAAGAACGCAGAGGCAACCCAGGCGATCATCCCGACGATACAGTATCCCAGCCAGACCTTACGCATACGGTACCGCAGGGAGACGTGGTTCTTGATTCTCGAGTACATGCTGTACACGGCGGCAAAGTTCATCACTGAGAAAACAGCTGACGCCGGCTCTTGGATTACGTAGAAGTAGGACCCGAATTCGAACCATAGTGCGGCAAAAGGCCATTTGCCGAAAAATTGAGGAGGCTTGGCGGCAAACTGGTCGACGGTTTTCCACATACACTCGTACCGGCATCTGAAAGAAGGCTTAAAGCATAAATATTCAGAAGCTTCCTTCTCAATCGGGCGACGCAAGAAACTGTTCATTGTGTCTGGGATAGCCTTACTTAAAGCAATTGTTCGTCGTCCACTTGTAATCATGCGCCTGAACAGGGCAATCGAATTTCTGGCGACAATCGTTTGCGCAGAGACGAAACGTAACCGATTGGTCACCCGAAGACGCCGACGCATGGCTCAACAACCCAAGGAGGAGACACCAGAAAAACGGGTCCATCCCTGGAATTGTTCATCTTATCGTGTGATCGTCTTAAGGACTCAATACTAGGTAATGGCAGAAACCTCATGTCGCGCACAGAACATGGCATAAAAGAGATTTATAAGAAGACTACAGTATGTACAAATGGGGAATGAGGATCGACACCGAGATGTTCTTATTTGTCACCTAAAACATTGGTCATGCCCGGTCTCGTGAGACCAATTGTCACGATGTAGAAGCCGGCAGGGAGGGGCATTGTTGCACAGGCGATTATACCCGCAGTTAATGTCGCCATTTGGTACAACACCCCCAGGGAGAAGATCGCAAATCCAAAGAATGCGGTGAGTGCTGAGAGTATGATTAAGTTTGATGGGATCTTGAACTTCTTCGCCATGTCCTGCATGCTGATTCGGCCTTTGAAAGCCATGAAGACAGCTATCAAGGCTAAGCTGGCAAGAAGCGAAACGTATGGAAAGCTATAGTACACAATACCGGCCTAAATGCTTAATCTAGTTGGATTTCACCATGCACGCCACTGACCAGAGCTCCGTGGATGGCAGAGATGATAGGTAGTGACCACAACGCGGCGTAGTAGGGTTTCGAGCTGTACAGGACGTTCCTCGAGGCGTAGATACAGTAAATGGAACGGAAGATCATCAGAAAGAGAAGGTTCAGTCCAAAGAAGATGAACGGCAAGGAATATCTGAAAATCCTTGCAACTACAGGTAACTTCATATTAAATGGAACTTACAAAGGGTACACAATTTCATACGTGCATCGTAGCTTCTTCACATGCATGAAAAATGGGTTGTAAAACATTGGATACCACTCGCGAAGTCCACTGTGCGCGCATCCGTTTATAACTGGTGATCCCATCGGAGGAAGAAGCAGAATGGAGATGACGAATGAGCAGAGGCTCTCGAGGAAGCAGGAGAGGTGGCCAAGCATAGTTCGGAGAGAGCTAAATAGAACGTGGCGATTATACGAGACAA
Source organism: Steinernema khuongi (assembly GCA_016648015.1). NCBI lineage: Eukaryota > Metazoa > Nematoda > Chromadorea > Rhabditida > Steinernematidae > Steinernema > Steinernema khuongi. The sequence continues at coordinate 47,396 of JADLIF010001449.1, read as the reverse complement.
GGGGTTAGTCTTAGGCTCTTTTCTATTTCAAGAGTAGAAGAAGTACTTACTGTTGAGAGTCTGTCCGCACGGCATAGTAGTGAACGAAAAAGCAGTGTACTAGACACGTCGCAACGGCGTTGAAGATCAGATAGAGGTAATCGTAGGCTTCCAGTTCCGTGGTACAGGGTGTACAGGCAAACTTGTCTATTGCCCTATAGCCCCACTCACAAGCCTAAGAGATAGATGAGTAGATCACTTCATGTCTCATCTTCTCGTCTTATTTGCCCCAGCAATGAATAACATCTAGCTCTCACTCACCCCGCAGTCTGAGTACAGCGGTTGGTCGAACGAATCGTTCCCGGCAAGCGCATTGCGACCACAAAATCCCGGGCAGGTCAGAAGTCTCTCGGGTCCATCCATCACATTCCTGAAAACACCATCGTTCTCCGAGTTGGTCCCATCTGCCAAGTAACCAGTCCTCCTCGAGAAAACGAGTTCCCACAGCATGAGCATGAAAACTAATATTTTACTATCCGTAAGAATCCAACTTCAAATAATAATATTTACACGTTAACACAACGTAAAAAGTGACTTAGATTAAAGACATCTAGAGCTTCACCGGAATGTCGTTAATTAGTGGTGTGTTTCATCTTCCTCTGCCGGAGGGAATTCTTGTTGCTGAAGAGCTCGTCCCTCAGTCCAACGATTTGCAACGGCCGCGGTGGCAATTTCGGCTTCTCAATTCCGGGGATATCGTTCCACATTGGGAACTTCGGAGTGTCCCCTTCCTTGAAGGGATCGACGGGATCGTCGTCGAAGAACGGCTTACGCTTCTTCACCACTTTTTCCTCCTCTTCTTCTTCCTCGTCCAGTTCGGAGTCTTCCTCCGCCGACTTTTTCGCTCTTTCCCCCTCGATTTCTCCTTCCACCTCTTCGTGTGAGAAATAGTAGTAAGTTCTGATGATCAGAAGGGTGCAGGCCAGAAAGGCAAATGTCCCAGTGAAGACAACGAGGTAGGAGAAAATTGGCCACTGGTACAAAAGGTAGCGCAGCAGGCCGAAGTGTGCAGCTACGGAGAGCTTCGCGTTTTCGATCTATAGTCGAGTTGAGGAAATGGAAGCAGAAGAATGTGTACCTGTATGTAGCGACTCTGAACTTGGACTACAAGAGAGGCGGCAGGTCTGGTTGCTCGATCCATAAAACTCCTCGTGAAATCGATGTGGACCTTGCCGGACATGGGGGTCTCGAAGTACCCAATCATGTAAAGCGGGAAGAAGAAAGCATTTCGAACCTGAAACTCTATAAGTCAAGACTAACAATCGAGAGCCATACGCTGCATACTCTTTGACCCCCTACAATATAAAAGGCACATGCTCTTTGACCCCTTGTATGTAAACCCTTTATCAATGTTTACCCGAAAAAGCAAAAGCGACTCACCAATCGATACAAGCTCCAGGTCTTCCTTGCGTCTTTGAAAACAGTCGAACGCTGATATGAAGCCAGCCCGGTCTGGTTTTCATCGTAAACTTGGAGGGTAACCAGATAGACGCCTAGCGGAAAATCTGGATCAGCTGGCGTGAAATCGAAGTCCACAGAAAGGGAATATGGCGTATCGGTGGCGAAGTGTAGATCGGACTGAAAGAGTAGATCGTCACAGGTGTAAGGGTTAGGATATGGTAACGAGCGGGATTAAAGTAGGGCTGCCTAGAAAGCACGAAAAACATTTGCGAAGATCGAATAGGGATTGTAGCCAGGATAAGGTGTATCGTAATCACTCACTTCAGCTAAATGGAAGTGCGCCTCTGGATAGGAGCACACGCCGTGGAGCTGATCGAAACACGTGGTGAACGTGAAGTAGAGCGGGTGCTCATAGTCGGCCAACGAGGGTAGCACGGCCGAGCGCAACGCGAATGGAGCGAGTGTGGCGGCGAACAGGATGCCAAGAACCTGCGAGGTTAGCACCACCATCGCCCAAAAGGGCAAATTCGCCACGGAATTCTGAGCGACTTTCAGCGGAGACTTCATGGTACGCTGGGCATTCTGAAACGTCATTAGAAGTTGTGCGGAACACGGAGCGCTGTCAGTCCACCGCCGGAGGCATGGCTTCGCACGGGGCAGGTAGTTGGTTGCTTGCTACACTATAGACGCGGGAGGACAAAGTACGCATCGTGATGAGAACAGTGGGAGAGAACAAACGTTCGGTTTGGGATATACTAATTTTTCTCGAAGTGGAAGGACTCGATTATTTTGGTTAGAGATCGACTATTCGTCGAAATCATGGCAACCTTTGGAGGACTTCACGGGGTTTTGTCTAAGACTGTATAGCTGAGGCGCCAATGCATAAGTCGAGTTTCCGCGTGCATTTAATGTATGGGAGATGCTGGCTGTCCTCTGTTGGGCATACTACTGCCGCATCCATTTGGGCTAAATATGATTCGCAGTGGATTTTGCATCTTCTATGTCTGTCTTCGGTCTGGGATTCATCTTACGTGAATATTAGCGCAATTCTCGCCTTTTTATCAGCTTTCGTACGATCCTTCTTCTAAACCCAGTCTCTGCTTTTTCTGCGCCGTTTCAAAGGCCGGGAATTGCTGACTTGATTGAGCTAACCCGCAAGTGAACTACAACTTTAAAAAACGCGTCCTCAGAACTAAAGAAGAACTAGGAATAAAGCTAATTCTCGTTTCAGATGGCCAACCCCGACGTCAATGAAGAAGAGGCGCAGCGCGCGATCGTTGAGCATTTCCAGAAGCTCCGCAAGCAGCAGCAACAGATCTCGCAGGTTATAACTTCACTAGATGCTGATATCCGTGAATACGATAACGTGCTCAATGTGATCAGGGAGTTTGAGCCAGAGCGCAAGTGCTATCGCGAAGTCTCCGGCACCTTAGTCTGCTTCACGGCTGCGGAGCTCGTGCCCATGATGGAGAAGATCGTCCAAAACGTACGTCCAATAATGTTATGCAATTTCTACGATTTCCTTTCAGCAAAAAGATCAAAAGGAGCTCAAAAAGAAGGAGCTTGTTGAGAAGGGAATCGAAATCGACGGATATCGCAAGGAGCACAATATCCGCTTCCTTTCCCAAGAAGAAGCGTTGGCCCTTCAGAGAGCGAATGGAGCTGAGGCCGCCGCGCAGAAATGATCCTGAACGCGCTTTGTTTTGTTTGCCGCTTACGTTTGTTCATGTTTTAACGCCTACTCAAAGTAAAATTGCGACGAATATGTCACTGGGAGCAGGAATTGGGTGAAATGCTCATGCACTTCATCTCTCGAGACAGCGAAGCCTGTGCTGCAATGACGTCATCTTTGGTTACCGTCTATGACGGTGATAGAAAACAGCGATCGACACTTTACTGCATACAACCGATAGATAAGAAGTCGGCCGGAATGGCCGTGCACGAGGTCGAATGGACCTTTCTTCCGTGTCTCTTTGGGAAGTGGCACACAAGTGCTGCGGACTCAGGTTACCTCTCTACCGTATTCACACTTGTCTACAGACATGCGTAAACAGACAGATCTGATACCAAGCCTGACAGCATATGTACCGCCTACATTTGTTCCATAGCGTCATGCTGATCGTTGTATATCAGCATCCAGAAGACTAGCATATCTCCGTAATTTTCGACAGGATGGTCAATAACAAAACCATCAAGGCATCACCACCTAATTATTTATTCATCATTACTCGGCATTCGCGTTTTATAAATTTAAATAAAAAACAGATCCGGCAGACGTAATGTCACACGGTTCAAGTTACCGAAAGTCTACGGAGGTCTGTGGCCTAGTACATCCAGTACATTAATTTGGTGAACCCGGAAATAACAAGAACCATTACCCCCCAGAATACGCCTTATAATAGGATGAAAATGAATGCTGCTTATGTCCCATGAGGCCGCGTGCGATGCTGGACTTGGCTACATTCCAATGAACGTATATAAACAACTTTTGCAGTTCCAATACCCGACAGCTTCAACAGGAGTAGAATAGGCTACAGAAATCAACATATGCTGGAACCTCCCTTCCTGGACTTTGCCAAATTTAGACCGCTCAACTGTCAAGAAAACGCACCACGCTCATTAAGTATGTAAATTGAGCTTTCCAAAACAATCTTTGCAGCAAGCATTTAAAGCGCTCATGCGTTCCATGTACGTGGCAAAAGATTAGTGGCCTGAAAGTTCCAAATACCAACGGTCTGTGTATGTTGCTAAACATGTGCTACTTTGGCAGAGTAATGAACGCCAGTACTTGAGAAGTTCAATTTAATGAATGCCAGTCCTTGAAAACTTGAGAACGCCATAAATACGCGCGGACTTCACCAAGTGTGTTTTATCATTAATTCTTTGAAAAGCAGTATTCGAGCATCATTCCAACAAACATCCCCTCAATAATATGTGCATGGGCAAATTTATTTCAAGTTATAGTACCAAAACTTCTAGTATATTCCTAGACGTTGCAGTAGCGTTACCACCTCAGAGTTCTTTGCAGCACTCGCAATGCAAGTTGATCAGAGCCCTGACCTTCATAAGGGGGTGAGTATCTGGACACTCTCCTGAAAATACATATTATTCCTTCAAATGTCTTCAATCAACGCCTACCATAACAGGCCGCTGGGAAGCACTGACTCTCTATGACGTCCACCAACGCAGCTAAGGGCAACTTCAGGACTGCACCACTAACATTTAAAGCGAGAAAGAAGAATATAAGTACGGCAATGACGGGTCGGAACATGTTAGGCGTCGTTCGGAAATTGACTGAAGCTCGATATAGAATCGGGAGCTTCAGTGTGTGACGTAAGTGGAACAGGGCGGGACTGCTTGGAGGCGTTCGGTGGAGGCACATGGATGGATTAATTTCATTAGGCAGCAAAAAATGTGGTACACTTCATCGGGTTAGCCAATTGTTGTCTTTCGAGGTGGATGCTGACAAAGAGTTAAAAAAGGGAGCCGAAGTCAAAATGGAATGTCAATCGTGATTGATCATATGTCGACCATACCTTTGGACCATACCTTTGGAGTTTTTGGACGCAAAAGTACTTTCTTGCAAAGTAGAAATCACAGAGCATCATTGGTCTTAAAGCCAGTTCTGAGTTTGGTGAGGTTTTTGCACAAAACTGGAAGTGGCCGCAGATATTCTTCGTTAAAGAACGACACTTCCTTAACCCGAAAAGTCACTTACGACTCAACGCCAACGTGTCACGTCAGCCTTTGCTCGAAGAGAATCTGTTTGAATCATTCTTGTTTATGGATTTAACGTGGTAGTTGTTACATAACAAGCTGATCAGGTTAAACAAAATGTCATTATTCCCACGTATGACGAGTATATTCGAAGAAATTCCTGACAGCATCTACGAATTATTTTCGGCCTTTTCCTGTCACATTTTCCGATCTTTAAAAGCTTTTGAAACGAATGTTCCCACCATTGTACGTATATGTGCTGGATGTTATGTCTGATGACTAGGATAAAAGAGGCGTAGAAGCCTCCAAATTTGCGACACACGAGGTTACCTTCCTCTAAAATTTAAATCCTTAGTCCTAGCATTACTTAAGAGGGCATTTCGTGTTGTGTGTACTGGAACGTACAGTTAACTGCAAATACGTAAGTATGTATTTACGGCTCCCTTAGCAGAAAGAACTTCACATTAATAATGAATAACTGGCTTATCCGCCTTCTGTCCATTTATGCGCAGCCCATCACTTGTTTTTTGGAAAATATTGTGTATGAGGACCGAAAATGGGTGGGCTTGAAAACAGTGGGTGGACTCATTGAAATTTCACCCTATTTATTTTTAGATGAATGAAAATGTTAAAGGTTACACAAAGGGCCACAATCCATATGATACTGAATTTAATACGAAATAAAGATGGGACCCTTTTAATTTCCCTTTGCCAAAGGACGTCCTTTTAGAACATAAATTATTAACAAAAATAAATGTTTCATTTGTGAGAGATGCATTCATCCGCATACATACGTGTTCGCGATGAAACAAAAGAATATCTAAAAATTATCAGTTGCCGCCTAGTGACATCGTGTCAATCTTATGAAGTGTTGATATATACAGACAAATGCGTCGGGAATTCGAACGAGCATGTGACATTGGCAGTCAGTTCCAGCAGCAGACGTGCACTGGACAACAACACCCAAATATTGGCCTTGAATTATGCATACGTCGATTGTCAATGTTTTTGTTTCCTACGGACTTCTATAGGGTATACATATCCTGAGAATTCCTTAAATCTTTCAGCGGAAACAGAATGGATCATTAGGAGGATGACCTAGGTCCATGAGGTCTAAATTTTTTGCCAACTATTTCCAGATATATAGCCGACATGGCTCATAATTCGTTTTTTACAGATAAATCGTGCTCCTCTTTAATGAACCTCTATGACTCACCTTCACCAGTGGCATTCCTGTGTGAAAAAAAAACAAAACAGCTTAAAATACACCGACTTACGCATTTCAAAATTGAAAACACGTGTCTCAGGAGAGCTTATATGCAGACGCCTTTTAACAATCAGAAAAAATGGGACTGTCCCACTTCAGCTCCTCTTGTTTGGCTTCGCCGGTAGTATCAGTTTTCGTTGTTTCGGATCAGCTAAAAGAGCGCTGCGTTGTGCTGGACGTAGACTTCAAATTCATAGGCATTTAGTGTACCTGATGACAATCCAAACAACAAGTTTTCCACGCACCAATTGGTAAATTGCTATTTTTCATTCAGTCATCTACTCATCTCTTCATTCTCGTCGCAACCATGTCCCTGGGAACCGTCCTCATCCTTCTATCTGTGAGCTTCGTCGCTTCGCTGCCATTTTACGAAGTCGAGGGAATAGGAATGCCAAATGCCGTACAGTGTTTCCCTACTCCTTGTTACGGTACAGACATTTTACGTTCTGGTTTGACCACATATTTAGAGGAATGTCCAAGGAGCCACCCCCGCTTGGCGATGAAAGCGCTAATCTCGATTTATTGCCTCTGCTGCAAGAGGGACATATATTACAGCTGAAGATGGTAACTATAGTTTCCAGCCAAGTTGGCAATTATTTCGAATGTGTTGGAATAAATTTGACTTGTATGCTTAAAAGTAGTCCACAAACTGGTCAACACCCGAAGAACACTCACATGTCAAAACATAGTTGTAGAGGATCAAGTGGTGCAGAGTAACCCATACTCTGCACAGGCAATACAGAAACCCTAAGACAGCTCGGCAAGATGCTATATACTCATGCTTTAAGGACTTATTCCAATAGAAACAGTAGTTGACAGGAGTAATAAGCTTATTCTCACAGCAAACAAGGATTACACCAATCTGTCCGCCTCCCAGTTGGAAATCGTCGTTGCATCCATGAGACAACCCGTATGGTAAGGCTGAAAAGACGTGTTGCACATATATAACACAACGGAATCAGAAGTTTACCTTTCCGTTGTTGAGGCTGCTGTCTTTCAGCATCCACGCGTCCTCGTCGCTGTCGTAGTACTCGTCGAATTTCTCATGACATGCTTGGCAGTACTAAAAAGGAACATAAAAGGGGAACTTTTCCTGGCCGACGCTCACATTCTGGTAGATCCGAAATCAACGCTACCGTCTTGTTACGAGTTATATGTCGGTCTAGGAAGAAATTCAAGACACACTCACCTTCTGTTCAACTGCATCCGATTCCACGGTGGGGTTCGCCGTCGTGCTCATATTCTCAATATCTTGTTTCTGCTCGATCTTCAGCAACTCCGCTCGACAGGAGGTATCATAGAAACTCTGAACACATTACCATTAAATGATCATGACCAAACAATAAAACTACCTTCTTAACGGGATACCACGGTCGTGAACCACCAGCGGACCCTCCAGGACGCAGCCTTCTGAGCTTCTGTTGCACATGGTCGTCTTTGTGATGGTTCCGCAGATCAATAGAGAGGCCTTCGATCGAAAGGCCACACTCAGCGCAAGATTCCTTCTTTGCGAGAATCGACTCCACAACTTTCGAGTAGCGGATGGCGAGTATACGCAGGTGGCGAGTCCCAAGAAGATTGTCAGGTGGTGTATCGCCTCGTTGCGACGAGAAGTTGTAAACGGTTGGGATAGGGGATGTGCTGGACTTCGGGGGTTCGGGTTGCTTCGTCTCCGGAGCGTTGGCAGCTGGTGTTTTGAGAACTCCCTGTTGAAGAAGACGCTTTAGAAGGGCGAAGATTTCCTCACCTAGGAGAAATTAATTTTCCGTTAGAAATTTGCAGACATCACTTAAACTCACTTGGTTTCTTCGGTTCCTCAGGCTCGACCTTCGGAGGAGGGTTCACGCCTACGTTTCTTCTCGCTTCCGGCATATGTCGTTGCAGCTCGTAGCTCGGATTGGGATCGATCTTGACTTCGGGGGCAGGACCGCTAAGACGGATCTCGTGTCTGCGTCCATTAATAGTAGCAATGATAGGAGGACCGCCGAATGTCCCCTTAAATGGGTGATCACCCATGTAGAGTTCCCGTGAGGGACCTCCGAAGCGGAGCACATGCGGCTCGCCGTCAATGAACACACGTTTCTCCTCCTCGAACGCCAGTCGATGAGGAACACCATCAATTACCACATCGCAAGGGGGACCACTGAAGAAAATTCTATGCGGAAGACCGTATCGTTCGATAACAGCAACATCATCAATATAGAACACTTCGTAAGCGCGACCGTTGACAAAGATTCGGTTGTTCTGTGGAAGACCCTCGAAACGGGGTGTTTCATCGGTCACGATAACGGACTTCTGTGGTGGTGGAGGCGCAATTGAAGCTGGAGGTTCCATGGGAGGAATCTGCGAAGCACTCATGGGATGCATCGGCTGACCCTGAGGTGACATCGGAAGGCCCATGGAAGAGATCGGCTGACCCATCGAAGGCATTGACTGGCTTGGTGGACGCATAGATTGTCCGAGAGCTGGCATCTGTGGGGCACCCATTGGAGGCATCATTGTTCCATTGAAAGAAAGATACATGGGGTTATGGTATTCACCCGGCATATGCTGGTGATGGGTCGCCGGACGAGGAGCCATTGAGACCGAGAGCGGAGGACCGAGAGAAGCAGATGGTCCAAGACCAGGGATTCCCATAGGAGAAGGATGCCCATACGACGAAGTCGGTGCTGGTGGCCTCACCGGCAAACTGGAGAAGGCATGATCGCCGAGCGCTACGGTAGGAGCTGGTGGCAGGCGAGGACGCTTCTCCTCGACGAAGTGCTGCGGCTCCGAACGGCGCTTCGGCATAGTTACCGGCGTAAAGCGGCGGTCAATAACCTTTCTGAAATCAAACATATCAATAAAAAAAAGAAAATGCGACACATACGTTGCTGCCGGCACTCGTTCATCGATGTCATGGCGAAGCGAGTTACTGTACTTGGGACTATCGGTATACCGTGGCGAATCGTACCGAGGAGAGTTCTGCACTGGTCTTCAAAGTACAATCTTATGTTCCAGGAACTAGTAAAAGTCAAGCTTACGATCTTTCCGTTTCCACCTTTGGCATCATCGGTGGTGGCGGCATCATTCTGGGATCTGGTCGCGGGTCCACCTTCTTGACTTCTGGAACAGTTCCGTTAGTGGCGGCGGCGACGTTGTGGTGTTGAAATATATCACGATGACACAGACAGATCACGCATAAAAGTAAAGACACAGACCACGCCCGCGCAGGTACCCAGTGCACGCTCGTGAAAATAAATAACCAGCTCGCAGACACTTCTGCATTTCCTGCAAAAGGACTGTCTGACAGAAGTCGAGACAGCCCACGAGTTCGTTGAGACAGCAGACAATCACCACCTCAATCAAGGATGGGACCAATGCCTCGTTGCACACAAGGAAAACCGTCGTAGGCAATTCGTGGTGAGACCGACACGTCCCTGAGCATCTGCCATTCTTGTTGCTGCGCCGAGTCCATGTCGCTGATGTTGCTACCGGTCAGACCGAGCAGCTTCCAACCCGTCTGCTCCGACTGCTTAAACCAGTACGAGATGTCCAGGATCTGCAGGTCAATCATCTCCAGGAATTTGGGCTTTTTTCGTAAACGTTTACGCGTTGTATACAGTAGGCCTCATTCCGCGCGCCGATCATCCCCTCTACCCATTCGCGAAGCTCCTCGCAGTTCGACAAGAAGTGCAACGTTAGCAAAGTCGAGGCCAGCAAGCGGCTCCTCACGGCTCGCCTCCGGCGTTACTTGAAGTTGCGTTCTTGTGCACTTGGTCGCGACCTAGAGCTGTCCACCGAACACATTCATCGCTTTGATCTTGTAGTCGTGTCCGTGATGATACGGAATCTTGTAGACGCAAGGACGTGACGTTGACCTGCTTTATGTCTCATATATCTGCAGGTTCAATCTCGGCTAACATAAGAAAAGCGCTGCCGATCCTCCCAAATGCGCTGCAACTATCCCAAATGTCCTCTAGCCCGCTGAGACGCTACCGAAGCAACGTGCAGATGAACAGAACACATTTAAAAGACATAAATTTATCTGTAGTTCCTCCATATTCATCATTCATGCGAGAAAAGCGTAAACAAAATGTTGCTATTGGCCTCCTGGTTTCATTCTGACGCAGTTTTTCGTTTCGTCGTTGCATTCGAATCCACTTTGACAGCAGGAGTTGAAGTTCTTGCAGCAGTTAGCGTAAATGAAAGGACAGCACCCTTAAACATAAATATTCTTAACCTTCAAACTTTCTCTATGCGTTAGAGTAAATTTTGCTTTTGAAGCTGTTAAAATAACAAAATTCCGCTTTGCAGGTTCTTTGGGGTTCAAGCTCCATATTACTGAAAATCGAGCGGTCTATCGGAATTAAATTGATCATGAATCTGTTTACATGTAGTGATTTTACGCTTATAAGATTTCGTTTTTGCTCTTGTTGGTCGGACACAACTTCTTCCAAAGGATACGTAGTAGAATTCCCGGTATTTCGTAATATATCTTATTTTCCATCTTTACTTTTCAGGGACGACAAGAAGGCTGAAAGGTGGTTTTTCAATCTCGATTTTTTTTCGACTCCATCTTTCGAGCGTACCCCTTAACAATAGAACATTACTTCAGTTGAGCTCCCAACAGTTTTTAACGAAAGTGCAGACGAATTATTGATTAAACCAACCGAATGTTCCATTCTTCATCGGACAACACGTTTCGTAAATTTCGCAGACGCCTTCATCGTTTCCACAAACTTGTTGGTCTTTTCCATATGAATTTATGAGAACGACTCCTAGGTATCTGCAAATTAAGCGATACGGAAATTGGTGAACTCACCAGTGAGCAGGCAGAAAATGAAAAGCGGGGCGTTCATTGACAAGCGATGACGGAGAAGGCAACGGGTGTTATCAGTGACGGTGAACAGATGGGGCAAAAGCGTTGTTAGCCGGTACACGATACAGATTAGGAAACGGCTTAGCAATGAAGTTGCAATGACATCAGATCTTTGTTTTCTGTGGAGAATTACAATACCCGGTGGTTTTCTCTGAAGTTTCTTTAATGCACCTAAGTCGGCCCAAATACTCATAGACAACAACGGAATTCGCTGGAAAAACTTGCGTCTCCAAGGGTCGTTATAAAATATAGTTCTGGCCTAACGTTGCAGTTCCTGTTGATCGAGAGGCTTTTTGACAAAAAAAAGTTTCGGGATTCATAGGTCGAGTCGGAGGTGCTTTATCATCAAGTCACGAGGACATTTTCAGAAGCGATCCTGGGAGACGGGAGAAGCTTACAAGTGGATTTTTTTGCTATCTAATGTTGTTACTTCAGGTGTTCATTTAATGATTAAAAACATTTTATGAAAAGTTATCCTTCAATATTCAGAGGTATCGACGGACCCACACGAAATCTCCGGTCAGGAATCGGCCACCTAAAAGTTTCAGGTCACGGGTCAGGTCGCCTTAATTCGGGTCCCGGGCAACCTCTAACTCTAAAGAGACTCCCAATCACCTATACTAAATGAAGAAGCTCCTAACCACACGACATGCCGATTGACATGTGTCCTTGATAAATAGTGTTTATCAGAAAACTGTCACATTTTTCCACAAACACCGCTCTTTGTTTTTCTATACATATTTCGTCTGCATATCATACTTACGATCACATTAAAAAAGACATAAATCTTCGCTTCTCATTCTTCCATGTCAGGAGTATCTCAAGTTGTAAACACTCTCGAGGCACGCGAACAAAGCTCAGAAGATGAAGTGCCACCACTTCTCATAGGCCCGCTTCTCGCCTCAAGATCCATTCGTTTTTTTTTTCAGTTCGATTGCCGCTAATGACCGCCCCCGAAGTCCGTCTCCACTTTAGTCCGTGAATTATTACACGTAACCAATCCAAAGTTCACAGGAGGTGCCATAATTTTTTACATATTTTATGAGAGCTCAGACACTCCGTCGGCTCTTTCCAGGATCACGCACGTAAATTGTTGTTAACCCGTCCACGTCGGTTGTAATTACGGCGCCTTCATAAGTACACACGGCGGCTGAACGGATGTCTTTGTTTTTTCTTTTGGACCTCTCGTGCGGTTAGTCATCGATTATTTGTCTCTGTCCGCTTCCAGATGGTTCACTGCAACGAAGCCCACGCGACCTGCCAGGAGAAACGTGATATGGAGATATGTCATATTGGGTGGGTGCTTCTGACCCTGTGGATCATCATGATTGTCTACATCAGTCGAGTAAGTCTATGTGTATGGGTGTGCCCTAATAGGAACAGGGTTCGTATCTCGTAGGGGTGCACATTTTTACATTTTTGAAGTGTGTCAATATGACGTTGCCAGTTGGTATAAAGCTGATGGAGGGGTGCAATTAGCGTCTGTGAGACATTCATGCCTCTAGAACCCTCTTGCATAGAATGACCGGCAATCCTTATAGGCTCGAAGGATTCGTGCTGTTTTACTACTTTCATTTTACGCTTTGCTACCCTTGCAGTAAATGGCGGAGTGTTCTGTTTGTGTAGTGTCAAATTTAAAGTTACTCACGTGTGGCTAAGAAGTCTTTCTGTTTGCACATTACCCATGTGTGGCTTTGGTCCTCTTTAACTTTGTTAACTAACTGAGAAGAAAACTCCTGTCCGCTCGCTTACTATCAAAAATACCACAGATAATGTTTTGCTTACATTGGATCAATCGGTTCCGTTCATGTGTACTATCTGTCACATAAACACATTCTCAATCAAGCAGTTTCCTTAATATTTGTACCTAAATTAAGAAAATTTCACCCAGTACCTAATCTGTCATACATTTCCGGAAAAATGTCAAATGTCCGCGCTAGAATAGGCTTAATGAAATTCGGTCAGTGCCCAAGATTCGATGTTTGATGTCGTGGATAGGCAGCAGCATCTTGTTTTTAGAGTGTCCGATTTCCTCAAGCAAACGCGTGGTGATCGTTGAGCGGTCTCCCAGCGTTGTTAGCTAAGGGCAACCGATTTCAAATATATAGAGCGTTGACGGGCATGAAAATAACAAAAACTCATGCATATGATAAGACTTTTATAATAAAATTTGTACCTGACAACGCTTTTTTTAGGAAATATGGCCGTGCACAAATGGAACGTGGAGGATATGGAATCGGAGAAGAGAACCTGCTGACGCCTTACGACAACCAGTATTTCAGGAAGAAATTTAATAGAGAAGGTTATGAAAATTATGACTTGAAAAGTGCGATTACGATGACATCTATTCTGACATTCAGGATTTGTCATTAAAAGAAATATACGATAAAATACTATTATTTTCTCGTCAGTGATAAAAGATAAACAGCCGTGTAAGTAGGAGCATGGAACAAAAACTTTGCAACAGGTACAATCTTTGATCAAATCGCGTTATTAGGTTTTTGAGCTGAATGTAGGCCGATTTTCAGTTCGTCATCGGATCAATTGTTGTGGTTCATGAATTCTTTTGCAAGTTTGGTATGTCCCGATCATTGCGCATCCACATGGGTTTGAGCACAATGTTTATTCACCCGTCTAAGAACAGTTCCACACAATTAATAATAGTCAACAGGGCCAGAAAAACACAATGACAAGTAAGCAGAGTGTCACACTTCCCACCGGGCTGGATGAGTTGATCGCTGTATCTGCCAGATATTCTAGAAAAATCACCCTTATACCATACTTCAGTGGTCATCTACCTGTCGCAAAACGGTTATGTGAAGGACGATCTGCATGTGATGTTGATTTCAGATCTCTCTTTGCTGATATGTCTTCTGGAGAAGCCATAACGTCATCGCTAAAGGAAACGGACCCAACAGCGCCATGCTGAGCAAGGCTAAGGACATATCTGAAATTGTTCAGATCCAGATTCCTCTGGTGAGCTTCTTCAAGGGGAGATTGGGTGGATGCGATGACTGCAGATTGGGTAAATTTTGGATGAAGTGTGGTGGACTGGATGACCACATTTGAGATGTAATCATTGTACTCGGAAATTTGGAAAAGATTCTCGTCGCTGTCGATTGGGATGGGCGAAATTTCAGAAGCCCGAGTTGGAAGGATGTCTCCATGAACGTCTATCTTTAGTCGTAGATTATGGGAGGAGCAAAGGCCATTCTGTCGTTGATCAATTCCGGTGAATGATCCACTAGATGTACCTAAAAATTCAATGTAGTTGATGTACAGGGAGGTCCAGAACGTAGATAGTTCATTTTTGTGCAATTTTCAGAACGTAGGTAGCCCTACATATTAGCACAACGTCCTACCCTGGTGCATTTTGCAAAAGGGCTTTCTACAATGATTACATCTGTGGCATTCTTTGCTGGCACTACAAGGAACTCACTTATTAAGTAGTAAGATTTTCCGGCGGCAAATTCCAATCCTTCTGGAGTTGGAGAATACGGTCGAAACACCACCTTTCTGTTCTTATCTTGTTCAGGATCGTCGCACTCAAGAAAGAATTTAGCTGAAGAGTCCAGCTGGCAGTTGAGGTAAGCCATATCTGACACCTAAACTAAGAGTAGATGTACTTTACTGTTAGGATACTAAACATACCATGAAGATCCTGAAAACCTCCGTATCCTCCTTTCCCCCTTTCGGACATCTGATCGTTAATTCATCAAATAAGTCAATATCGAAGACAGCTCCTTTTTTGAACCTTAATACACATTTGAAGTAGGGGTAATTGATTCTGAATCGAGACTTGGTCGAGATATTAAGTTTTTTTTTGTCCCGGTCGGTACAAAAATTTTTGGAGTTGGGCCAGCTTCATATCCATGTATAGTGACGACTTACACTGATTTTTTAGACGACCAGAGGAGCTCCGGCAGAACTCTCCCAGCTGATAGATTCCAAGTGAGCAGCGAGAAAAGCACCAGTACAGGTAGCGCACTCATGTCGCCGGAACTGCAAACGGCTATTCTAAACAGTACAGTCAAATTGAACTCCATTAGCTAACGAATCGCGGTCACCTCTCACGCTTCCCTGCAAGCGCCGCACACTCGGCGCATAACCACTAATTATCGAGTGCGACAAGAGGCGGCACGGCGCGTCCCAAACTGGCTTCGTTAATTCCGCGTCATCATCGATCATAACTTATGCAAATTCGCTAATGTCGTTAGTAGCCGGGGTTGACACTGGTAGCTGGAAGAGTGGAAAGCAATGCCCTAAACGGCGATTGACTCTAAAGTGAGGGTTGCTTGAGCTCAACCTTGGACACCTCATTGCGCAATTATGGCGAGGGAAAGCCCACGCGACCTTCATAAGGCGTCGGAGAGGGTCCTTCAATGAAGTAAGTTTGATGATGGGAAAGTGGTGGGTAGAGATAGGTGCCGTGAAGATGAATAAAATGAGAAGAGTCAATCTCCTGAAAGAACACTCCACGGAGACAAAGAAGTTTTGGATCGCTTACGTTGTCTAAATTATTCTCAATTTGTTTTTTCTACATGCTTAATTACACATTTTTGTCTCTTGCCGCCATCGTTGTAGAAGACGGCATAAGCACACATAAGTAAAGTTAAATGTCGAATAGCTGCAAAAATTATATGTACCTATGTAATTATATGCATTGCAAACATTTTAGACGAAACCCAATGTATATTGGGGAAAGTCCGCAAAATGTATCGTATTTTTGCAGATCGGTGGCTGTTGTAGAACTTTAAATGGTAGAAATAGATAGAACAATGCTATTGACGCCGAGAGGGGGGAGGCGATCGCGACGATCTGACAGCGCGGCGGTGGATGTTGTCATTGGCTGGAGCAATCAAAACTCATAAACATTAATGGGGAATGAAGCAAGCAATCATACCTCCTTGTTTTTTAAACACAAGTCTCCGCTCACTCTTGCCGTAGGAGTATGGGTTCTACATTAATCCTACAGTAGCTCTTTGGAGAGACAGCGGAGCCTTGGATTGATTCAGGATCCTGAATTTGTTTTCGCATTGCCGTTTGCTATTAGTACAAGGTGGCTTACCACATTTTTGCCGTTATTTCCCCAACTTCTCACTCTGCAAAGTGAGACATCAAATATTCGAATTCTATTTGCATCATAAACATTTAACGCCTTCCCGATGACGATCGCGAAATCGGAATTAATTAGCATTGCAGACGTTTTACAGAGAACCGAAATATGCATATTGGGAATACGGGAGTTTTTGAGGTAGTGTGAAAAGGGCAAACCAAGTTTCGGTAATTAAACCTTTTCTACATGCTGTGGAGCACGTGAACATATGCACGCAAGGGCACAGTGAGGTAACGCACTCTATTGTGAACTCCAAGGAGGAGCCCGCGACAGTCCGGCGCCGGGTGCTGCAATCGAACGGCGCGATCTAAAATCATAAGCATATGTGTAAACAAGGGAAGAGACCAGCAATCACTCCTTTCTGTTCTTGAAAAAGGAGTCTCCGCTCACCCTCGCAGATTACCGAAGACTGGGAGTACATAAGCAAACCTGCGCGATTTGGTTGTGCTAGTTGGAGGACACAATAAAACTGCAAACTTTCCCTTACAACTTTTGGATGAGTGGTGGTGGACCACCCTTTAGTGACCATCCTTTCTCCTTGCACTTATTGTTACCCTTACACTAGTGGAATTCACGTGATTCGAGCTATCGTGATGCAGTTATCAGTCCATACAGGAAGAGCCTGCTGTATATGTAGTAGTATGTATAGTAACCGTTACTTTTTACTCCTGCCACACATGGGTGTGCCGCGTTCCTAATTTCTTCGTGTGTGGCATGTTTAAACGCGACAGTGTCCTTACACGTTATTCCTACAATTTTTGCCTTAAATAATGGACGAAAATTTTATGCATTTATATCCTCGATTTTCTAATTCGATGCCATTGCAAAGAAAAATACAAATGGAATAAATTTATTGCGACAGCTTTTTACACGTCCAGAACACTTTCCAATAGAGCAGCTTTCGACCGGGAATCCTTCTTCACTGTGCTCCTCTCTTCTTCCTGGAATCCCTCTCAGTCTTCTCCTTCAACGTCGCTCATATCGGGTCTGAATGATAAACTCATGAAATAAGTCGCAACATCTTCATCGTTCACTTACAGGTCAGTGAACCTACAGACGTTGATCAGGTCGATCACGTCTGTGTAGTGGGACTGTTCTACTGAACGCCATATGAGCTGTGCAGCAATCAAAGCGGCAGTTCCCTGGACAGGAGTTGTCCGCTCGACATACTCAGTAACTTGATGGAGTCTTGTGCAGAACTCCATCAGCGGCACTGGGATATTTTGTATGGTAAATACCCCAGCGCCGAAGTACTGGAGCACCCATCCAAGAGCGTGCATCACACGGATTTCCATCGGGTTCAATGTCGCTCCCTGATAGCCCCAGACGAGGTGCCTCCTTCTGAGCTCGTCGAAGACTTTCTGGGGATCGACGGACGACATTTCGACTTGAACGCACAGCTCATCTGCGGTCGATCATTTCTCTCACCACCGAAACGGTGCCTGAGTCATACCGCTTGGCGACGCCAGGCACACCCCCGTACGTGGCCCCGTCGCGCTTTTTTTTCCAAAGGCGACAAAGAATTTGGCGATTTGTTTTGGATATATACCTAAAGTTTTCTTTCCTTCGTTTACATACATCGGATCTGACGATAAGAAAGATATTTAAAACATATTAGGACCCAAACCGAACATAGGGCCAAACATACATAAATATAACAAGATATGTAATCTCTACTTCCCGTTCCCTCCCCAAATCAGGCTAAGTCATTAGTAGTGGATTTAAATGTAGTGTCGGAGGAGCAGTGCGCACCTTAAACTTCGGCAACTGAAGTTTTATTACATGTGGAAAAGCACGTGGACGGTCAAGCAGGAGCACGAGGGGGGGGGAGGATAGAGCGCTGTTGTAGCAGGACAGCGCGACAATGGCGATTAGTGTTGCAATCGGGCAACGCGATTTTAAACCGTAAATGTTTGCTCTTTATTGCTCAACGTCTCCTTTTGGTAGGCCGTGCACCAAAACATGATGGTGAAGAGCATACATGAAGATGTGCCCTCCATTTGCACTTACTGCAAACTTCAAAAGTAATCGTAAATGCCGTACGACCAAAATGGAACTCGTGGGTGGACCCCCCATTTAAACTACAGTTCAATGAGAGATAGTAAGATCGTCGGCGTGGCTGCTTTAAATTACAGTTTATCAGATTTTGTACTGTAATTATGACTGAAAGGTTTGCTCACTCACACTCCCACATTTCACTTTTGTAGATGGGACCTCTGGTTGAACTCACGATCAGTTATGGGAGGTCCTACTGTAGGTAAGGTCGGCAAGAACCCATAATTTCACGCATAGGAAACATAAACAGACCGCGTTCACACTTGCCTCATGTGTGGCATGTGTGAACAATGCTACAATATTTTACGTGTTTCACCTACACAGCTGGACCACCCACAACGCCTGAAATTTTCATCCATTTATTTTTTCGACTTTTCTTTTTTAACATGTTTCCACTGTAATGCACATAAGATCCGAAACAAGTAGAAGTCTTTATCAACGTTTAACTTTGTACATTTCCAGAACTGTCGACCGGAGATACTTTTCCGAGGATGTTCTATCTTCCTTTGTGGAATTCCTTATGGACCACTTCTCAGGCCTCATTTATATCGGGACTAAAGCATAAACTCATAGAGCGGGGGGCGACATCTTGTTCACTCACAGGTCTTCATATCGAGAGACCAGAATTAGGTCCTCGACCTCCATGCGGTTTTCTCTGGCGATGACGCTCCAAATCTCATGGAAAAAGACGATATCGTATCCATAAGTAAGTCGGTGGTATTCAATGGCGAACTGGACCCGCCTGCAGTACTCCCTCAGCGGCCTGGGAATCACTTCGAGGGAGTATATGCCATCCCCAAACTCTAAGCGTATTCGAGTGCTTAGTGCATTCATTATGCGCGTCTCTAATGGAGTTAGTCGGGCCGCCTGATATACCGTAAGGCGGCGATTTCTAAGCTCTGTGAAGAGCTTCTGTGGTTGAATATCAACGGACAAGTTGAATTGCATGGTGGTAAGAGAAATACAGTGAACTGATCGGCGGCCGAGTCACGGAGTCGTCTGCCGCTGACAGATGACGGTGATCCGGCTCATAAAGGCGCCGGGCATTCCCTCTTACGTGGCCCCGTCGCGCGCCTCTTCCGAAAGCGCGCGCATCTGCACTTTCCCGTTCCTATGCCCTTTGTTGTAACTGTCTGGTCATAAAAGGCCGTTGCACGAAATAAATGCATACGTCTACTGCTAAAAGTCCATCTCAGGTTTCATATTGTGAAAACACGCTCGCTTGAGCGTGTGAACCATTGACCGTAGTCCTCGGTGCACACATTTAGGACGCACGCGCGTGTGGCCCTGCTTGGACGCATTGGCGGCGACAGTACGCATGTGTGGCAAGTGTTATTCGCACATGCCACATGTGTGGCAAGTGCGAATGTATGAGGTTCGGGCAGCCAGTGCGCTAGCGTACGGTAGCTTTCTGAGTATATAACTGGTTATTGGAAGAAGTTGTGAAGTTTGTGGAAATCTGCTCTTCAGTTGTTTGTCTCGGTTGAATGTTAGTCTTTAGACATAAGACTAACATTGGACATGCATATTTGTGTAGGTAGAAGTTTCCAGGAGCTGTGTATCTTATCATAGAACAAGTAAGAGAGCGTGCACCTGCTCCTTATGCGTCATGGCCGACAGACCACGACAAAAACAGATGGTAGGTTAAACAACCTACAATAATGTACTAATGTTGTTTAATGAATAACTGAAACTAAATAATTCCTGCAGCCTTCAGCTTCCTAGCTGCACGAACCTTTGACCTTCACACTTGCCACACATGAGGCAAGTGCGAATCACGCTTGCCACACATGAGGACGCTTCCAATGGGTCCCAGCAGGACCACCCATCGCGTGCATCCTAAATGTGTGCACCGAGGACAACGGTCAATGGTTCACACGCCGAAGCGAGCGTGTTTTGATATCATGGAAGTGATCACAGATCATTCGGTCCCTTGACCACACACGAGGATGCCTGCTATTGACCCGCAGAAACTGTTCGATGAAATCAGAAACATGCACCTGGTGGAGGGGTATGAGGGCGCGGTACTGACGTTCATGGAGACACGAATCATGTATGCACTTCGCGAGTTGATCAAGCACTTCGGCGGTGGCATATTCTCTCTCGAAACTATTCCTACACCGCTGAGAGAGTTCTGTAGAAGGCTCCAGTTTGTTATTGAACACCTCGAGGAGGTCCATCCTCTACGGGGAGAAGACGCTGTTAATGTTTACCAAACAACTTGGAAATCAGTTATGAAGGATCACAACAATGAGGTCGCCGACCTCATCAGCGTTTGTCGCTATAACGATCTGTATGTTAAGGATATCCTGAGTCAGCTTCATGAATTTCGTTTAGGCCCGACATAAACGAAGTGGAAGGAGGGGAGTAAAAACAATTCCACGGGGACACATGGAACGTCGACAGAAATTATGGGAAAATGCTGTGGAAATATGAATCGACGATAAACCTTGTTGCCTTCATTGCAATCTACAGTGTCATTGCAGTGAATATATGAACATTCGGTGCGATGTGGGTGGTCCAACCGTACAGCATTTCAGGATCGGTGTAACATTTTTCACACTTGCCACACATGAGGCAAGTGTGAAAACGATATACGCCTCATGTGTGCAAGTGTGAAGGCATCGCTTTTGACCATGCTGTCAAGCAGAGGTTTTCGTATTACTCGCATTATCAACATATCCCACGTGGTAAGAAACCACAGGAGCCAACTCCTTCCACCTCCATTAGCATCTATAATATTCCTAGTGGGAGCTAATAGAGCTCCTATGATCTACGGTGCGTATTTGGTCTTCTGAGGAGTTAGGGCACGTTCTTTGGGAACAGCATGGAACTTGCGCGTAATCACGATTTTATGTACAGGAAACGAATTTACGCCACATTTACTTTTGACTGTTGGACAGCCGCCGAACTCTGGTGGACGTCGTCTCGAGAACGGCGATCGTTGTGGGAACACAGCATCTTGCACAGAATATGGTCGAAACGGCGCATCTTATTTGATATTTGAAGAGATGTCTATAGGTAGCGTTTCTCCAGAAGTAAATGTAGAAGTTCATAGCGTAATTCAGGTGAGTGGGAAGCATCTGAAAGTGCCATTGCAGTGATCCTCCAGGCCTTGTGACTTACGGAAAGCAAGTGATAGAGACATCTTCTCAGGTTACCGTGGAAGATCACGTTTGCGACGAAACTTATGAGATGTCCAGCCACCCAAGTTAAAACAAAGAAGAACACAATGAAAGCGATGGTTTTTGTTATTTTGATCTGCTGCTTGAACAGTGAGTCAGATGATCCCGACGATTCTAAACAAAGTAACGATGTGCCGTTGGAAATGTAATGCCGAGGGGTTTGTAGTCGTGGTTTGATTTTTTTCGAGTATCTTCTACTGAACAAGTGAATAGAGCTCCAAATGCCTTACACTTCGTGTGAATCTATCCACGGTGCTCGACAGGCCACTACAGTGGAGTGTAATGAGCTAACATTTTTGAACGAGAAAAAGAACTCTGTTGCAAGCATGTTATGCTTTGAAATTAAGGAGCTTACTTGATTTAGACCATATAAAGAAGCCAACCACAACATATACCACCACAGTACAGCAGTTGATCACGGTAATACCAAGGGTGTATATCCACTGAGCGTTCAAGTTCAGCGAAGTGGTGGGAAGGCAAAACTGGATCAGATTGTCGTTCTCATCGATGGTGAATCCAAGTACGACGATGACCGTTCCAAACAAGGCCCCAGGTGCGGTCGCAATCGCGAAATACATAACCCAATTAATTTGTTTGTAGAGGACCGGCTTAGCGACGGCGACGAATCTGTCGGTAGCCAACAAGAGCATATATACGGTCTCTAGGCAGGCGATAAACACGAACGGCCAAATCTTGGCAAAACACTCGTTCCGGTACAGAAGGAGATCGTGTTTGTGGGTCATATCGTAGACGAAAGCCTGAATACCGAAGCCTGTGCAGACGAGGTCCAAAGCGGCTATAAGACCAATCAGAAGTGCTGAAAGCATGTTGATGATGTTCGTTCAAAAATGTATTGCTCACAGCACTTGGATGTCCTAATCTGTTTAAAGGCTAAGGTAACAACGATGAGGTTGATATTGCCAAAGATTCCAAAGATATCTATGAGGAGAATAGAACTGGCGAAGCACTTGATGATAGTTTCGATAACGTCTTCGGCCATAGCTTGCAAATGAACAAATGATGACTGCGTTCCTGGAACCAATTGAAAACAACTGTGCAATTAAGCGCTGTTTTGCACAACCACCCGGCGGAGTGTAATAAATATTCAAGATATGCATCGTGGAAAAGCTGATTGTATGGTCATTACAAACTATGATTACAGTGATTACAGCACATAACAGGAAGTAATAATATACATAGATCATGGGTTCTCCAAAACACTTTCAAAGGAGTAAAAACCAGTTTAGTACGTTGTACGGGGACTGACGATCACTTATATGTATCGTAAGAAGCATCTTCTTTCCTTAAAAACCATCCATATTTCCACCTCCACACAGGTTACCCAGTTTATCGAGACTCCACCGGTTCAAGCAAACGGTGCCTTCTTGTTAAAAAATTTTATTACTAGAGGTGTTTTGCAATGTTGGTAGTATTAAAATCGTTTGTCGTGTCCCGCGTAAAAAATATTTGCTAACTTTCGTCTGGCCAGCCTCTTTCGACATATTGTGACGTACGCGACCTACATTTCCAGCTCGTTCTCTGCAATCACTGACTCTTAGGAGCGTAAAAACAACCACTAAGCACAGAGAATCCTTTCCAGACGATAGTGGTCACGGAAAAAAATTTTTTCATTTTTTTTAAAATTTTTTATGTATAGGAAACGAATTTAAGAATCTATGCGGAAATTGTTTTGAACACCATCATATAAAGTAAAGTGAAATTTTCTCCACAAAACTTTGCGAAACGGTATGAGGCATGAATAATGACACGATGAAGCCCAAGACAATATTCGAACCCATTAAGTGAATTGAACGCGAAAGCTACCTCCTGACAAGAAAAGCATCTGTCTTTGTTACCGGAAAACAACGCTTGAATGGCCATATAAATTCACTAATCTCGAATATTAACGGCTTGTTTTGCTTTGTTGACATGGTGGCTACTCGATAAGCAGACCACGTAGGGTGACAGGAACACCTGCTTTTCGTGTTATTCCCTACTGCTTACCAACTTTTGAAAGAATCGATCTTCGCAACCAAGAAGAGTCTCGAATAGCGAACGACGCTACCAGTGAAACCTTCAACATTCCATCTAAAAATTCGCCATCTCGCAAGTCATCTTAAAAAAGGGATCATTGCTGCTTGTCCGACAACCACATGCTAACTGTAAGCACATAGACAATCTAATTGTGCAACCATTGGAGTGGAATTCTCCGCGATAGCACGCTGACTCAGAAGTAAGTCAGAAGGAAAAAGGAAGTCAACAATAATGCTCATGAGTACGTTGCTAAATAGGTGTTATGATAGGTAGTTATGATAGGTTGGAGTTATCTCCTAAGAGCTCAAACTAAAAAATCTCCATGAAGCATTTTTGTATAGTAGTGCCTGGGAACTGCCCTTTGCAAGAATTCTCAGAAGTAAAGGGCTGTGTAACTGCAGAACCACTGACAAGTGCATGGGATGTTAAAAGGCGCACGTCTAGCACATATCTTCTGCCTAACTGAATATGATTTTACAGACTTAAATGAACTAAGGTTGCAAAAATTCTGCAAGAGAGCCTGCTTTCCAAGCGCAGATTCTTTAAGAGTCTATTTTATTTTCTGAGCATCCTTTTCTGCTTCACATTGATCTTCTCAACCCCTTTTCTGGTCTAAGGGTCTCCAGTTCTTCTTGAGTTCGTGTCTGTACATCTATTCTGTACAACATGTTTAATCTGGACTATAATGAAGTGGTTGCCCCCAGGATTGCATAAACTGACAGTATTTAATGGTGAGTAACACATACATGCTGGTGAAGAAGAAATTACAGAAAAGGCGAGTACATGCAATGTAGCGGCAAGGTGAATTAATTATGTACAAACCACGGCTGGCAAGACAGTAATTCATAGAATTCTCCGACCTTCTGTTAGGCAGTCATGTTCCATCCACGCAGAGAAATGGCGTTCAGATGCGGGAAGGGGTATGTCAGGTATTGAGAAGGAGACCAGAGGAGCACGATACGAGCAACCAGGTTGCCTGACAAATTGGTACTTTCCGTCAATTCTGCAGTTTGTAAGGATCATAGAAGGTGACGGGTCGTGTCGAGGAGGAGCTGAACACAAACTCCCATGGGCTTCCTAAATTGATGTCTCATTAGACTGAATTTGGAGCGCTGGTACCGTAGCAGAGGTGGTGGCTCCAAATGTAGATTCTAACACAGCATACTTTTCCAGAACTTCGAACCTTTTCTGACGCTCTCTTCCGGTAAGCAGGCAGGCCAGAGCGCTCCCCTTCGCGAGTGTCATGGCTTCAGCTTGATCACGTCGCCGTCTTTTCTGGGACTTTGGCGCGATGACACCACGCGTCCACGGGTGAAGTTCAGCAACAAGACCGAGTACCTTATCACTCATGGTTTTCTGAAACAAAACGTAAACATACATATAATTTAGCCTAAAACCCACGTATGTCTTCTGAAGCCAATAGTAGTAAACATCATTTGCCGTGTCGTTATCATACTTCCACAAAACGTTGCCTACATCGCTAGGGCTGCAGATCGGACTAGTCTGATTCAACTTCTCCATGATTTTCTCGAAGACCCAGGTTTCCAGAGCCTCATCTGGAGGTCTCTGCCTAAGCCATTCTTCATCGTCAGTATCTGCATTGTAGCCTGAGCTCTCGTCATCTGAGTCCATCTCATCTAAACGGGGACATTCTTATGACGAGCATACAGTGACTGCGACGGTCCTATATCACCGATCTTCTCACAACCAAGGGGCCACTGATGTTTCCGCTGTGAAAGTAAGAAGATACTGCCATAGGTGCAATCGCCCAAGTCAAAATAACGGAGCACCTACCCGAAGCACGTATTAACCCTTCAGGAGCAGGGCCTCGCACCGGATAGATCGACCGGTAGACTTCTGGATCTATCATTTCAAATCGAGGAATGGGAATTTCTGGCTTCTTGTCAGATGAATCTCGATTGGCGAGTACCGCTTGAATGTGTGCTTCCTGAAACCAAGGTCAGCACAAGAAGTTCACTCAACGGATCCCACCTCTTCGTCTTCCTTATTCATTCCAGTGGGCAAGGCATGGATTGCTCGATTCGTGAACTGTCCGAACGCCAGCTCTTCGGGGAGCTCGCTAGATTCTGAGTCAACGTAGTAGACTGTCATACGGTCGCATGATTTCAGCTTGGCTGGTCGTAACTCGCGCTTTCGGTAGTACTGCAGATGCGCTGGCACCATGTTTCGTCTAAAGCATGAAAAATAAGGCGAAAAGCTGCTAAAAAGCGAGTAGTAAAGCTCACAACCTTTTCTGCATTGTTAGTCAAGTTGAAGAACAGGTTTCGCGGTGAAATCTCCAATACCGTGGTTAAATGAAGAACCTCGTTGGTCTTGAAGTAGACCGCTCAGAAAGCGACGCGCGAGCAAACGAAGCTCATGCAGACTTCCACCCAAGACAGTACATGCATCTCCCTCTCATCAATGTATACCTCTCGAGCACTTCTTGAGAACGATATTTATTTTGCACATTAGGCATATTATACATTCATAATTAATATAACTAATATATATTACATTTAAATTATTATTACAAAGCAAACAGCTCCGGATTCATTAGTCGAACAATGCGAAGAACTCACGAAGCATGGTGATCATGATGTCTTGGAGAAAGGATGGCGTTTTTATCTTTGTGTTCGCTCTAAATTGCACATAAATTTACGATATGGTGAAGAAACGCTTACTCGTTAATCCAAAAGTCAAGGATTTCGGACATTCGTACCCGCGCATGGTCAACAATAGTGCAGCCAGCAACAAATTCGTAGAGGACGGCCCAGGAGTTGGTGAGATCACCTAACCATTGCTCTTCGACGACTCTACATTTCCGCAGTCGTTTGAACCAACACTCGATGACCGAGTCGACCATATCCGCGATTATATCTAGAGTCTAAAAGAAGAAAAGAACGTGTGAAAAACGCGATCCCCTGGGTCCAACCTCGTGCAGCTGAATACAATTGGCGACAAATTTTCGGCACTCAATGACAAAATGAGGTAGGGCCTTCTCAACGTTCAAAATGTCCTTCTCAGTTAGAACTTGGACGAGGTAAGCACATGCCTTCTTGGTGTCCTCGATGAATAGGCTCGTGGGAGACTTATATGTGACGCCGCTCTGAAAATTTCATTCGTTTTGAACGATGGATATGAAAGAAGCAAACCTTCCGTTCCTTATTCAGCGCATAGGCGACTTGTGCGAGGGCCAAACGCAACAACTTTGCTCGATATCGGTCGACTTCAACGAGGACTTCGCGTAGATCTCCTACTGAAACATTTTGCATAAACATATTCCGCAAGGAAAGTACGTACATTCTGGATCGTTACGCATTTTCATCACAGTCTCATGTGAGAAGTCCGGCGTTTTATCCTGGAAATAGGGAAAAGATGGTAATAAAAATTCGTTTAAACAAGCAACGTACCAGCAGCAGTCGGTAGTCTGCGATGATTTCATCGTTATCGTCGCCGAATATGAACATCACAAGCTGAACGGAGGTAGCTGGAACAGTACAAGAATAAGAAGGTATGAAGGAAGGGACGGTGAGAAAGCGAATTTATTCACAAGGGAAAACAACTGTGACATATATTGCGATCCATGTAGAGCACCACTGCTCGCATACGATTATTGCAAGGCCGATAAAGAACAGTTGGAAAGCCACGAGGCGAAATGCGAAGGTTGTACGAATACAAATGACGCGGTTTCCGCAACGCGTACTCAAAGTACGATTGCTTGGTGCGATGCGGCAGGCAGTTCGTGGGTGCGCGCAGTTTTCATCCGTGCGCAGTTTTCGCGATACTTGTCAGGCACGCTCGTTCGTACAAGGGCGGATCTGTCTCGCCTGCACTTACAGACACCTCCCTGTCTGAGTTTCGTTTATCTTGTCTCTGTCTTTTTTTAATGTCTGAAGTTTTCGTCTTCTTTTGTGTCACTTGGTTTTACTTCGGGAAAAATGACTTCTTTTTCACCATACATGGGCGCTGCATTGTGTAGCGGCGTGTGCGTCCGTTCATGACTTTTCTGACGCTTGTCCTTTTTCTAAGAGTTTTCAACAACCTTTTCCATTCTTTACCAATGGAGCAACTAGTAAATTAGCTGATTCTGTACATTTTTTTCGCTTCTCAGGTCCAAGCGTGGAAGCGGGAATCACGTATGAATAAAGTATCTGAAAAGAATGTAACTACGTCGCCTGTTTCAGATGCTAGAAGGCCGAGGAGCACCACGTGGAAGGGGCGCCTTCGGGGAACGTCGAGGAATAATACCACGCGCAGGGAGCAACTTCGTTGAATACCAAGGATCACCACGTGGAAGAGGCGCCTTCGGGGAACGCCGAGGAATACCACGCGCAGGGAGCATCTTCGCTGAATACCGAGGGGCACCACACGAAAGGGGCACCCTTGAAGAGGACCGAGGATGCTACGGGCTCCCAAGTGGTTGGAAACCACCTGTGCTCACTTCTGCGACACGTGGAGTGTTCGCTCCGCCGCCAAAACCACTGTCACCAGTCGACAACGAGTACATAGAGAAGGTTCTACGCAACGCGAAGATCCTAGGCTCTAAGGAACACATTACTCCGTTCGGTAAGTGACTTCATTTTCTTTACCGTTTACGTCTACCGTTTCTTGTAGAGAACCCAACGACTCGGAGGTCGCCTACACTGCCTTCTACTCCTTGGAGACGTCGAGGAGGCTCCAGATACGCGCCGGTTGCGAATGAGATTCAAAACGTCAGAGTGGGTGTTCGCCCTTCGAGACCTTTACTGGAGTTGGAAGACGACAACAACAACGGATCACAATCGTCCACGTTAAAACCAGTGCAAAAGAAAATGCCTGCTCCTGATATGGTTCCGAATGGACGGCCAAGCGAAAGCGGATACTACGATTCATTCAGTCGAATGATGAAGGAAGCGAAGAAGGACCTCCGCAAAGAAGACGCTGAACCTCTAGCGCCCCTGAATGGACCACGACACGAGAGCGCCTTCTTCAATTCATTCAATCGGATGATGAAGGAGACGAAGAAGGATCTCCGCAAAGAAGACGTTGAACCTGTAGCGCCCCAGAATGGACCGCAACATGAGAGCGCCTTCTTCAATTCATTCAATCGAATGATGAAGGAGACGAAGAAGGATCTCCGCAAGGAAGACGTTGAACCTGCAGCGCCCCAGAATGAACCGCAACATGAGAGCGCCTTCTTCAATTCATTCAATCGAATGATGAAGGAGACGAAGAAGGATCTCCGCAAGGAAGACGTTGAACCTGTAGCGCCCCAGAATGGACCGCAACATGAGAGCGCCGTCTACAATTCATTCAGTCGTATGATGGAGAAGATGAAGCAGCATGGTGGAGGAGCCGCTCAACCGGGCTTCTGATCGGCTTCTACCGTGGAATGCTTCGAAAAGAGGGGGAATTCCTGGAATGGGCCGTTGGCCATATCTTGTGCCCATTAACATTTGTTTTTTAACTTGTAAAGTTGTCACATTGCCATGAATTATTAATTAAAAATGTTTAAGCTTCTGAAGTGCAACTCTTGTGCCATTGTGCCGAGCTTCTACAGGAATCTGTCGGATCAACTTGTGAACCGTATGTCGTGTAGAGTCGTGTTAACTTTGGGATGTGGGCTGTTAAGTCTTCCAAATAGTGCGAAACGTGTACGCGCAGTTCTACTCCTATGGAAGCTTACAATTGCAGGAGTGGACAGTTTCGCCTAGATCAGACAAGACAGTAGGCAACCACATGTCGTTTGTTGTTGAACTTCAAAGTTTTGGCAATGCAAATGCATGCCAAATAGAGTAGTCTGTGATCACTTAATGTCCCTAGAGATGTGACTCCAAATGGCGATCTAAAGTTTTCCAATTTGTTTTCGCCTCAAGCGGGGCGAATCATTTGACATTGTTTTCGTGATTTCCGGCGCAGCCGCTTTCCCTTCGAACTGCATAAGCTCATTAGCGGCTCGCGCACAATCCGTCATTGCGACTTCCTGGCGTCATTAATTCGACGCCCCACGTGGCGCGCCGCTTCGATCCGTTCGTCCAGGCTTTTAAGCAGATTAGAGCCTCTTCGCTTTCTCTCCGCATTTGGAGCTTGGGCGAGGAGCAGGTCTTGGGAGAGTTGACACGGACGAGAGGCGACCCGGAGGGCCTAATGGCCACGACGACGCAGCAAACCCCGAAGCGCCGACGAGCAGGAGGCCGACGATCGATACTAAAGGCTGTTATTCTCTTCCTGCGCGACATCAAGCCGCTGGCTTTCCAGCCCCTCGGGAAGACCGTGCCGCCGCAAGGAGCAGAGAGAGGTTCGCGAGGGAGAGGATTTGTACGTGGCGGGGGGAGGGGGCGCCATGACTCGGAACGATTTGGACGCCGCAGGACGAGGCGATGCTCGTTTAGGTAACGAGCGCCCTTGTTTAATTGGGTACGCGTCTTCGGAGAGCTCATCTGTAAAGAATGTATAGAATGGTGTTGCGGGAGTTGGATGCGCTCCATAGGGAGCGTGAAGGTGGCGTGACCGTTTACGGATTATTTACCAAAGGATATTGCAGAATTTTGCGCTTTTCTTCCTGTTTTCGATTATGTTCCGGAAGCCATTAGGGAGTGTTTCCTGACATTTTGCTGGAATTCCGCGTATCGGGATTTGTTGTTTCATTAACTCTACGTGATCGTCGTGGTCATGACGATGCTCAACGATCGAGGACTGATGACCAGAAACGTTCTCGTGGTGGTGTCAGGCATAAAACATTCTTAAACCAGGTGTTGGTTATCTTCCTTACAGTACCTGGTGGTAGAAGTAATCGTACGACACCAACATGTTTATGACCTCCGCGAGGATTGTTCAGTTGCACCTGATTCATACCGTTTAGGTGCATATCAAAAACATGCATGCTAAGCATTGAAATTCATTTGATGCATTCGATCGAGCATGCAAGATGTGCTAAGTAGGACAAAGGTACATTTTTGAGCATCATTTCCCTTTACCCGCAAATGCACAAGTATGCGGAAAAGTGGAAAATAATCACAACAAAGCTTGCTGGCTCAAAACCTGCAAGAAATAGTGCCGACACCCTTGAAAAACTAATCTTTCCACAATTTGCGCAAGCCCTCGAGATGATTGCTTGATGCTCACTGCGAATCTACATATCATTTCACTCGTTTCTCATACTGAGCCTTTCTTTGCCTTTATTAGCATTCCCTCAATGCCCCCGGTTGTCTGTAATTAATTGTTTTTTTCCCTTAATAATAGGCTGGAAATTGATTGAGTTTGGGCTGTTCCTAGTGCAAAAGGGGCGGTATTTCGAACAAACTGACTAAGACCTACAAAGTGGACCTTTATAACTCGTTTTCACGCCATAAGGTACATTGACATATTTTTGACACCGCACTTTACTCCGTCAGCTAACCTGGGTACCTTGTCACCTATAATACCAGTTCCGCGTTAAGATTGCTCCGAAATCATTAGGACATGGCCCGGCCCTCTGAAGCGTGAAATCGATTTGCCCTATGAAGCATATTACTTCTACTGCAGTGCACACGCACTGGCATTTCCGGGAAATTGCGGAATCACTTGATGCGACGGTGTAGGGTTAGTGCTAGTGTAGTCCTGGTCTCCAACGCTATCGCCGTATATATCTTCCCATTTAATGTTGCATGACATATGTATTATTTATACTCTTGACAGCGATGAGAAACTGCAGATTTGCCCTTGGCTGTCATGTCACTAAATTTGTTTTTTCGGAGATTGATTTCTACACGGATGAATGTGTGATTAGGCCGGGATTGGGCACGGATAAAGGTGGTCGTACTTAAATTTCAGCTTGCAAGTGCACTTGACCGACTTAATGGGATATGTTTACTTTCTTGAGAAGTAGCACCTATGAAGAAACAGGTGATCTGGAAAGAGATCTTCGAAGGAAGTTAAGTGAAATTTGGAATTAAGGAATATGCGTAGGAAAGTAGCATGAACAGTGTATTTTGAGCGTCGAGATTTTGCTGGCGGCGAAGCCTAGGCACTGGCGGCGAAGCCTAGGCACTGGCGGCGAAGCCTAGGCTAAAATACGTGATATGCTTACAATATGAAAGATATGTTCAATTATAATTTTTATAAATATAATTATAGGCTTCCGAGTCCAGACAGAAAGCTTTAGTATTCGATGCAGAGAAGATCCGTAGTGCAAAGATCCGTTTTCATGCACTTGGAACCGATTTTTGGGAGCAATAAGTTACTAGAGGTTATATAAATTTAGTTTATTTGTACATATTACATAATTGCAAAAATTTCAATCAATCTATAGATTCCATTATAGTTAAACACCGATAATGTTGACTCTCTGTTAACATTTCGTTTACTTGCTCTAAGCACCTCTACATTGACAACTTAGACAGTCATGTTTTGTCACCGTACACATGTGTACTTCAACGCCCATAAAACGAAATGTGTGTAAGACTGATAACAACTTTTAGCATAAGCTCTTCCTAACTTGCCTCCTTATTGGCCAAATGTGCGCCACTTTGCGTTGCCTCGTCCCCTTTGAGTATTCTCGTTCTAGAAGTAGTAAATAATCGCCGGAAGGAGCGCTCAATGCGAGGGGCGCCGCGATGAAAACACCGTTTTGGGGATCGATGGGAGGGGAGGATGCAAAGGAGGATTTGTTTTCAGTGCGGCTTTTTCTTTTAAGCGATAATCCTCGATTATTTCCTTTGGAGTGGACTTTGGAAAATATTTCTTCTCCAATCAATTTGCACATATAAATTTTTGTACCGGTGGTTGCCTATCAAAAATTGGTCAAAATGATAACTGTATCCATCGTTTATGCTGGTTTTTTATTATTGGTTGTGTTTTTTTTGTCAAAATTTCTCGATTTTCGGATTTTTTTTACAAATTTAAACGGAATTTCTGCGCTCTTTGCGTGAGACCCGAATTTTTTATTGATTGTACCGTAAGTATGCAATGCCTATGTAGACACATGTGGACATAAAATGAAGCGCTTTGAAAAAGTTAAAAAAAAAAGCTAATTTCATATCAGCCAAATCCATTATACATGTAAGCGAACAGAGACATAGATTTTCAATATCATTAATTTCTATTTATTAAAAACCTATTTTTGCGCACGGCTTATCACTGTTTTTTCCACCTAATAACAAACCACCTAATAACAAGTGTGTACTTTTAATATTCAAAGTGTGTCGAAGACCACAAAACTACGATGTTTTCCACTCCATTTCCCCTTTTGGTGATGTCCTTTATCGTCGTCATAGTCTAATTGAATTTATAAGTAGCGCTTTTACGCACTCAACGGACAGCGTTCATTTCCGCTCACATAAAATATCCTCCCCCGCCGCATCATCGCCCCGTTCGCCTTCGAACGCGCTGCCAATAAATGATTTATAAAGCAAAAAACGTCCACTGAAATTGCGAATTTCATCAGCGCCTCTTTCTCGGGCCGGCATCCACACTCATGAACACCCTTCAGCGGCTCATCTGCGACCCCGATTGGCCATCGGTCGATCTTGCCACGAAAATAAACATTCCGGCACAACTCTTTAGGATATTGCGGCTCTCGAGAACGACAAATTTGTGCGGTGAATTGCCAATTTCGACGCGATTGTCCCTTTCGATTGTTTGGTTTTCAACGCGGAGGCGCGGAAACCCGTAGGAGTGCTCCCTCCGGCCATATCTGGTTGTTCTTGGTGCGGTGAAATTCGAGACTCATTCATTTCTGAACAGCAGTTCTCCTTGGCTCTGGGTAAAATTGTTTTTCCTTTCGTGCTTGTTCCCTCGCCCTTTACACTCTTCACGTAATCGCTGATTCCTTTGAAAGCGTCTGTGGGAAGGCAACAATGGAAGAGGGTTGGCTGGCGTGGAGGTGAATCCCAGAGTGGGGGCTTCCAGAAGTGGGGGAGATTTTTTTGTTTTAGCTTGAAATATTTTGCTAAGCTCCATTGCCTTCTCATTCGTTGTTCGAATAATTTTGACCCATTCTATGCGCAGAGAGGACCGGCCATCATACGAACAGATTGGGGCAAAAAATTTTAACCCAGTTTAATAAAATTGTCCAATTTGTAAATCATTTAATATCGTGTTAGGATTAGCGAGATGGTCCATAACCGATATTCTCAAGTCTAATTCCTCTATTGCAAAATAGGAATAAGTAAGTGCTATGTGCGTTTCATGTACATTTAATCACAATGGCGGGGTTACTCGGTAGAACTGATCGTCATATAGAAAAGGAGCTACCGTATTATTCCATTGCCATACTATGTTTTATATTGCGTCCCCACGTCAAAAAATATATTTTTTGCGTGCCGATTGTCACTTCAAAAACACAGAATGCATTTTTTTACAGTTGAAAAAATATGTGGAGTGGATTGCACAAAATAGATTCGTGTGAAATAAAATTATGGCCTTTTAAAACTACCTATGATTTTCAGACTGTCATCGAGAGCCTTCTACAGCCGTGCCTTTAACGGCTATGAACCACTTGTTTGTTGTTCCTGTGACGTCACTGATAAACGTAAACAAGCGTGCTATTAATACACGTTGAGCACGTACAGGACAAAACATCGTCATTTTCTGTCTTGTTGTCCGTTGTCGACGAGTGCTAATTTGTGCTTTTCATTAGCTGCGCAGCTATTTTCGTTCCCAGGAAATTACTTGCACGAGACGAGCATAGTCGAAATGTGTGGAACTATTGGTACTTTTACGTAAAATCCCAGATCTTTTCCATGAACTACTTTAAGAAAGATTGTTACAGATTTATATTACTTTTTTTTGCCATTTATACCTTTATTAAACTGTAAATTTGGTTAAATGTTTACATTTTTGTCTTCCAAGATCGTTCCCTTACCAATAATTTGTAAGACAAAATTTATCTGTAAGGAGTAAGGAGTAAGAAGTAAGAATGTTTCATCCTCCAGAAAGAATTTTTTTCACGTTAGTGTGGTGGAATTATAACCGTTACCAAATGACGATGTGATCTTTAAGGAGTAGGGAAGAAGAATCACTAACATTACAATTGGAGAGAGCATCATAATTTTTGTTGATGTACAAAAAAAATAAGAACCATAATTTTACCAGGGGAAAACGGGAGGAAAAAATTTTTGAAGATATTCTTGATGTGATGATGTGACGTTAGAACCACTATGTGAAATCCAGTATCTGCTGTGAGGTTAATAAGAGAAGTATAAAGGGTAAAATAACATTTTGAGGAAGGACTATAATTTTTGTTGAAGCAAGTGGTTGACTTAATTTGGCAATATTTTATAAATATTCTCGTCATTTTCTTTATTAGGCTGAAATTCTCGTTTTTAACGATGCACACTAGTAACGACACAGATGATGATTTTTGAAGCCATTTTGAGCCATTTTGAGCCATTTTGAAAAAAATTCATTTTTTCAAAGACGCATACATTTTACGTTATTATAGTTAGTGTTTTTCAAGATGCTTACAATAGGCATAAATCAAATTGAATATAAGTATTCAATTGTTAAAATACATACGTGTTTAAATAAACGATGTTTTCTTTTCAGCAAAATAGTCCTTGGTTCCGCTCTCAAATCCAATTCCCCAGATTTGAATACAGCACTTCCGAAAGCGTTCCTCTCCTTCCACAGCCATTCTGGCCAATCTACTCATATCGCACACACCCTCTCCGCATCCCCAAATCAAATCAAGCATCCATTCCACAGCTGCCATTTGCACTCTGTCAGAATGCCTCCAAAAATGGCATCTAACGAACGGCGTGGGCTTCCGGCGCTTCTTCGCGTAATTATCGCCGCATCTCTTCCAACGACTGATATTCGAGCGGCGACCAACTGATTTTCGCTCTAATTAATGAACTTCGACTCGGCGCGTCCCCTTCGGGAATCGGGCTTATGATTGATGTGCGGCCGACTCGCAACATCGAGCTGCCAATCCTCTCGCGCGCCCTCGGGTCCTCCCTGTGTGTGGTCGACCCGTTTGAAATGAGATTATGGGCAGTTATTAGGAGTACGAGGCGCGCTCTCTCTTATAGTGTTGGTAGTGGCCACTGGCTCTCCTTTGAAACCTTAGTCATGTGGGAGTGCGTGCCGCACTACGATTTGTTTAGACGATGTCGGCAAACGGCCCAACTTGAGCAGCATCCATTTCAGATTTGCATATTTTGCCTTTCCGCCCGCGGCTCTGAGGGTTCTGCTGCTGCTTCTATTTGTTGAGGGGACGGCGGCTCTGGGCGAATGACTTCCACGCCGAGCAAGAAGAAGAACCACCACGACGATGAGAAGGAGAAGAAGTTTTTGGGCCGGCTCCAGTACAGGCTGGAGTATGACTTCGACAAGAGCCACGTGAGTTGTGTTCACTGGTCATTTCTTAGAGAACCAGAAGAAGCGACTGTTTTGGATGGTGGTTCTCGAATACAGAAAATTTAGGGTCCTTGCTGTGGCTATCTAATCCAACACTTTTGCATGATATCAAACAGCTCCCCTTCTTGGTCCGTTCAAAAAATAAATAAACCTTGGAGAATATCCATATACACTGAAAAGTTCCTTTGGGGTGTCAGATGTTCATCTGATGTTATGGTTCTGCCCACAAAGTGGGAAACATCTCTCCTTTTATTAATTATTCAAGGTGCGTGTCTTCAAGTCCATGTAGGAAACATAAATAACATAATACAATGGACACCTGTCACGAAGACTTGTTTACGGGTTTCCTTCCAGCTGACGGTCGGAATCATTCAAGCTGAAGAACTGCCAGCGATGGACCTGGGAGGAACTTCCGACCCCTACGTGAAGCTTTTCTTGTTGCCCGACAAGAAAAAGAAGCTGCAGACGAAGGTGCAGCGAAAGTCACTCAATCCAGTCTTCAACGAGTCTTTCACTTTCAAAGTAAGTTAATACTGGCCCTTCCATTAATTTTTGCTTTTCGTAAGGTTCCTTACAGCGAAATCGGCGGTCAAACGCTGGTAATGAATGTTTTCGACTTTGATCGATTCGGAAAACATGACCAAATCGGTCAAGTGTCAGTGGCACTCGGGAAGGTCGACCTCGCCACTACGATTGAGAAGACCGAGATGATAGAGTCTCCTCCGGTATGGATAAGTTCCGCCAAAATGACTTATTGATGGAATATTTCAGGAAAACCGACTAGGGGAAGTTTGTTTAGCGTTGAGATACGTTCCGAACAAAAATAAGCTGTCAGTGGTAGTGATGGAGTGTAAGAATCTGAAGAAGATGGACGTCCTGGGTTTATCAGGTAAGTGAGTGCATCTGGATTAGAGCAGCATACAAATTAGTTTCTCTTGCACAGGAACAAAAAATATTTGGTGTTTGTTTATTTTTGGTCATCTTGAACGAGCACGATTCAATTAATTTTCACATCACTTCGTGTTCAAAATACAAAACTTATCGCCATTCATTTTTCCAAAGATTTGATAGCGTTAAGATAGATCAATGTTATGACCTTCTGGAGCATTCCTGAGAACCTATTATTTTGGAGATGTTGTCTTTTGCTTTGATGCTTTCTAAACATTATAGTAGTTCTGACCTCTTTTCCATAGTTTTAAACAGAATTTTTGTTGTTGTGGCGTAAATTACGTTTAAACGTACAAAAAGTGGACAATTTTAAGTGTAATTTATTCACATATAGCACAAAAAGACTATGTCCTCATTCTCATTTTACAGATCCTTACGTCAAAATTTACCTCATGATGCAAAATAAGAGGCTAGAAAAGAAGAAGACCACAATCAAAATGAAGACGCTGAATCCGTACTACAACGAGTCGTTCAGTTTCGACGTGACTCCCGAGAAGATGCAGGTACCTTTCCCTACCGTAATCCTTTTCATAACTCGCATGCTCGCGTAGAGAGTTCACCTGCACGTCATAGTGTCCGACTACGACCGCGTCGGGTCCAATGAGCGCATCGGCCAAGTGCTCATCGGGAACTGTGCAACGGGCGTGGGTCTCAAGCAGTGGCAGGACATGCTGGCGACGCCCAGACGTTCCGTAGCCCATTGGCACACCTTGCAGCCCTTCAACGACGACTGAACTGGCTCCTGCAAAAGTCTACGGGCTTGGCCACGTGGATGTCCTCTCCTTGATCTCTTCACGCCTCTTTCATATCGATCAAATTCCTTATATCCCTTATTTACTTGTGCTACGAACTACATCCCGCTGAGTCGAACAGATAATTCTATTTTGCATGTTATATGCAATTTATATGATAGTAAATAATTTTTGCATACGGTTGAATTGTAAGATTCAAAATTTAAGGATAGGCTTTTTTAGTAAAAAAGACGGAGACTTGCGGTACATTGAAAATATATGTTTACCTCTGCGTCGCAGAACAGGTCATCACAGCGGTGTAAGAGCATTCGAAACAATCGGATTCAACGGTGCGCCAATTTATCGCGGTTAAGATCAACTTCTTCCGGCCTAACGTCTGTTTACATGACCTGTACATAGGACGCGCATGAGAGCGCTCTTTCGATCTTGATACGTAAAAGGTTCAAGTAGTTTTTCTTTCATCACAACTCCAAAATTCGAATTGAGTATTTTTGCTGATGGACCAGATGGATCTGTCTGGTGGCGGAAAATAGCTTTACAATGCCATGCCTTTATTTACATGTACTGTCCACGTATTGGACTATTTCCAAATTTAAGTTTATATTTTTTTCTTCTTACTTTTCCTAATATTTTTGCATAGATAAACTTGTAATCAACCTTGCGATTTATCCCGCAAGAAAAAATATCAGCACGTGCAGACTTTACGTTGTACGCACGAGAAATGGACGAGAAAAATATAGTTATGCAGTCGTAATCTCGGAATGGAGCTCATAGGGAAATTGCTCTTTATAAAAAAGTTTCTAAAGCTTTTTGTTTCTTTTCGCATTCTTTTCGGTCAAAGGTACAGATTTTTGCACAGACTACGTAAACCATAACTGGAGCAGAGATAGATGATGTCAATGGCGATGTAGAATCATCTTCTTCTCATAGATTATACAAATCTGCTTGGTTCTGCTTTTAAGGAAAGTTTGGACCATTTCCTGTTTTGTGCTGTTGATATGATCTTGAAATGAAATCCGCAGTGGCATGTTCTGGTTCTTCGGGTCGTGAATCTAATAAATACTGTATGCAATAGACTGTAGCATTTATGCAAAATAAATATTCCAGAAAATATGCCGTCACAAAAATATTTTTGCGCGGGAGACGGTTTACCATTGAACTAAAGAGATCAATGTTTAATAAGACGACATAGGAACCTCACCGAGACGGTAGTCAATGTCGAACTTCTGGAAGTGGAAGGCTGATCTGAGCACAATGACCACTTGGTTCTTCTCGCTTGTAAAGGTCTTTCCACGGGCATCTTCGTCGCAACAGAATCTGTAGCCAAAGTAGCGAGGGTCAGTGACTTTAAACTCCGTATGTCCCCATTGACAGTTAACCGTACACACACTGGACGGGATGCTGTTGAGTCGGATTTCTATCCGGCGATTTGCAGGAGCCTAAATTCTTTGATCGTTTTTTAATTTTTTGATCACATGCTCAACGTTTATGTGGAAAAAGCACTTCATTTCAGGGATTTCATCCCACACGTCTTTGCCAATAGACCCTTTTAGGTTTGTCCAAGTGGCTGTGGCTTGTACGGTCTGTCCACAGCTTTGGGGGGCATCTCCTCTATCTCTCTCGGCACAGAAGCGACCCGAAAATCCATCCGGGCATATACATGTGTCGCAGTCGCGAGGATTCGGGTATCCGCCGTTCTGGCATGGAGTACGGTAGCGGGAACATCTGTCTGTAAATTGAAAATTGTGAACCGTTAAGTGTGCGAAAAGTTAAAGCTAACTTTTACAGAGGTATTGTTGCGGTTATATTCGTGAAGCAACAATTGAATGAATCTTTAACTTACATTTGGGACCGCTTGACGTTAATGCCCATTTAAAATGTACTATTTATGATTAGTAAACTCAAAGATGACGTTCATGCGTCTCCGTTTCAAAAAAAAAAAAACTATTTTATTTTTTATTTAAAATTATTTTTGCCTATCGTTCTTCTGCAAAAAAATTAATGGCAGAAATTTCTATTTATTACGAAGACGTACCCTGTAAAGAACGGAAAGACTGCTTTACACCACTGCCCTCCCAGTTTTTAAATCTATGCTTAATTCTGTGAGAGCAATATGTAGTGCCAGCAAAACGTATTATTAAATTTTGGCAATTGTGGAACATTTTTGTTTAAAAGGATGCTTTTCATTGTCGCGCAAAGAAGTTGCTTTGAATATGCTTGACTGTGTACATGTGTACATATTATGTATAAGTATAAATTTATGAAATGGGTTGTTTTGCTTGTTTTGTAAAAAGATATTTTTGCTTACATACGCCACAACACTTTCTGCATACGAGCTTTTTCAATTTTTCTGGGCGTAGATCGACTAACTTATTCAGCTTACCCAAGCATTTATGGTGAGCGTTGATCAGCCAGATGTCGGAGAAAGCGAGGGATACACGCTGACCCATGGTTTTGTGGTAGTTCGGGTTCATCTTTGCAATGAGGGTCGGTTTGTTCGTGTTGATGGCGAATGACGCTATTTGATATTATAATTTTTGGACGAGATTCCTTAAACCTACTTGGCGCGTAATGCATAATGCTTCCGTAATCATAACGAACTCCGTAGTTATAGTTCGTTTCCTCCGTCTCCTCCTTGTAGTTGAACCACAGATTTGGGTACACGTTGGCTCTGTCAATGTAGACGAATTCGTCGCGGTCGAAGCGTGACTGGGTGTGGTGCATTCCCAGGGCGTGGCCTATCTCATGCAGAATTGTAGCTATCTGAAGTTGTACAAATGACTGATGTTATCTGATTTTTGCACAATGCACATAAGAGCTGAAGGCCGAAAAACTTTCTAAAAAGTCTCTAAAAACTTCGTAATTTTAGGTAGATTTTTGGGGTTGAAATCTCGTCTCTCAGAGGAGACCTCAGTAGGTTACACATATGCATGCTGTTTTGCAGAGAAAGTACGACTCACAAATCCACAGGCTCCTCCGATGGATACCGTCTGCGTTGACCTTTTGTACTGTTTCCCAACAAAACTGGAGCATCCGCCTCCGCTAATAAATTGAATTAGCGTCGTTCCCGCGGCGTCTCCATCTTCCTTGAATGTCAGACACGTGTTGTTTGACCAAATGTTGAGCGCCTGGCGGATGAGGTTCGCGTTCTTGTCAGCTGGAATAGAAGATTCGGAATTTTTGTTTTTTTACTCTTATCCTGCTCACACAATTAATAAGCTGAAATCACAAAGAACATCCCAGAAAACCAATTTCGAACTTACCTCCAGTTTTGGGAAGAGACCGGAAATGGGCGCTAGAGCCGGACACTTCATTTAATTTCATAAATTAAATAAAATGTGAATTTTGTGTACATCTATGCAGATTTTTGGTTGTTCCTGCCGTTGCTCGGCCATTTACAATCTGTCCAAATAGAATCTTCAGGAATTCTAAATGTTTTCAAGATCCGGACGGCAAATTTCAGCCCAACATTTTTGTAATTCTGGCTTTATATCTTCAATTGAGGAATTAAGACTCAATTAAAATTGTTAGAATTATTTTTCTAATCGTGTTATATTATTTTATGGCGCATTAACTTTAGGCACTTATTTCCCTTCTCATACATGCCAAATTTTCAAGCATTCCTGAATTTTTTTCCAAGGGCGAAGGGAACCTAATATGGGACTGTAGATTTGTGCTGTTCGGAATCCTGATTTGATCGTTTTAGAGTTAGGTTGTCATTCCTACAATTTTTTAACACCAAAATCTTCACCTACATATAACAATGACACATTAACTCTTTTGATAATAATTGTTTGATGGTTTTCTCCAAGGAAATAAATACCATCCGCCATCCGAAATTGTGACTGCTACTTACATATAGTGCTACTAATCGTGTAGGGAATGGGTCTGTCAGTTTCCCATCGCACTTTTGGGTCCATCTCTCCATTGAGCGCATTGCGCTTCCCACGGTGATGTGTCAGTCGTTTTACTTCTTCAGGAGACAGGATGATGTCACCCTGTAAGAAGCTTATGCATTGAAAATATAAGATATTCTCTCATCAGACCTGATAAAGGTACTCGACCAAGTCTCTGTTTGCTTTGAATATGTCCACGTTTGGGGCGATGACGTCATAGTGAGGCTCTGGAACAGGCTGAAGATCTGCTGCTGAGAATCCCTTAAAGAATTCTCATGATTTTTGCATGTGGATCTGCAATACCGCCGGTCTGGCGCTCCAAAACTCTGCTTGAGCTTCGGCCTGAAGAAGTTTTAGAGCTTCCTTGACTTCGAGAACTTCTTCGGGATCTTGGTCCGGAAAGTTGAGGGCTATCTGGTGCAGGATAAGATTACAAAGATATTATGACGGATGGAGGCAAACCTTGTCGAGTTCTACTGTATCATGGGATTCGAGGCAGTGGCCGACCGCAAACAAAAATAGCAGAGCGATAAATTTCATGCTCCTTTCTGACGAAACCCTCCCGGAAGGATGATATTTAACACAGAAAGTTTCTCGGAAACCAGTATGGTCGATGTTGTTACAAGGTCGCGTCGGGCGATCCTTTGAAACAGCAAAAGTAGGCCGAACTTTGTTCTCTGCGGCGACGAAAAATGTCAAGTGGAGCCAAAGGGCGCTGTTTGAAGTAATCAAAAATGACAGGTACTGTCTTCTGGTCACGGGAGTGACCCACTAAGGAAGTTTTAGAAATAGGGCTGACTTGAAATGTTCTGTTTGTTAGTTTTAAAGACCACACATTTTTAAATGGAACTTAATTTATATTTTTGAAGGTCATGTTCGTTGCCTAATTTCCAATTTTTGTAATCCGCTTATTTATTTTATATCTAAGAATTATCTAAGAGCAAATATCTAAGAATTTAATGTTGTAAGTCGCTTTTCAACCTAAATGTGAAGATTTCGGATAATTGCGAATGTTTGTTTTGGATCGGATTTCTTCGGCTGCCCATTTTTGATTCCTAATGCTTATTCCTAGCATAGAATGTTTATAATTTTGTGCTTCTTCATGGTAGAGAAAGTTTATGTGATTATTTGCAGCATCAATGACGAAATTGAATTCTATATAACAATTTTCGTGGAAAGTTGGCTCATCCCAAAATGCGAGGCGATAATCTGTGACATTGAAAAAGGATTTGGGAGTAGTGAGGTCTCACGTGTGGGCTGCTGTTCAGAAATGAAACTTGTTGGAGTAGATCAATTTTTGGCGCTTTCAATTTTGCGAAATAAATATATTTCTCACAACAGCAGTAGATTTTCGCGCAAAACGCGGCAATATAAACTACGGATCATTTTACCTTTTTGTTCTGCAAAACAGTTCTGCAACGCGATGAAATGGGTATAACTATCTAGGAATTTATCTTATTCTATTGAGGTTTGAAAGAATTTTTTTATTATTTTATATTTTTGCTGTCGCTTTAACCGGCCTAAAATCCATTAAGTAAAACGATTATAATGTTTTACTTAGCAGGAAACGAAGTGGTGCTCATTTTCAATTACATTCATATCAACTTTAACTCAGTTCTCGTACTGCATAGTATTTTAAACACTGAAGATATTATTCATTAATAGGCATGGAGACAACCAAGTGGTTAGAAGTCGATGTCAATCAGTTTGTCTTCGTCTCTCTCGCGCTGCACTCCGCTACATCCAGGCTTTTCCTCTTCCGGTGCAACCTCCACGGCGTCCATTTGCACAGGATCGTATCCCTCGTTGACAAATTCCTGTGACTCCTCGAAGTTCGGATTTTCGCTTGAATGGATCAGCTCCACTTTATCTTCGGTGTCACCTGTGCCTCTGATGAACACTGATGCAAATTCATGGGTGCGGCCACGGTAGCTGCCGAGCCACAGGCGAAAACTAAAAAGGCACTTTCTAGGGTATCATCTAGTGGTTGGGTAATTAAAATTTTTGTCGTTCTGGCAGACAACCCAATCAACGTACTTTTTTAAATAAGTGTGTTTTAATCGGTTGCGCCTATAATTATCTAAAAATTGCTGTCAGCGTGATCTTAGCATGATCTTCCTACTGTCTTCCTACTATCTACCGATTTTTGAAGAAATGGAAAGTGTTCAATTTGAATGTTTCCGGCACAATCTCTCCATTTTAGTATTATTAAATGTTCCATTCTTCGTTTAAATTTTTGAAATTTAATTTGGTTCACCATTAAATTTTTGTCAGAAGTGAATTTTTAATTTGTTAAAAAAACCGTTGCAGAGAAATGTTGCATGCAATGTCTGTCTAATTCTGAAAAAGTTCATCGTAAAGGATATTTCAGGAATACTTGGTTGTCTTTAATTTTTGTGATGTTACCTTACCTTGGATTTGTTTCGTATTCACGCACACCGTAGGTTCCGAGAAGAGTCATTGAAACCAGCATCACTACAACAAAGAAGGCGAAGAAGACACTTCCTAAAGAAGAATTGTCGCTAGGCCAAGGGAGATTGCCGTGATCATACCTGCAGTGATCTTATTATGTTGGGTGGAGTAATCCGATTTCATGTGACTTAAAGAGACTCCTTCATTAGTATCTGAAATTCTTCTAATTGAATTTTTGTAGAACACTCGGCGTTACATTGAATGTGTCGAATGCGC
This sequence comes from Steinernema khuongi, assembly GCA_016648015.1. Taxonomy (NCBI): domain Eukaryota; kingdom Metazoa; phylum Nematoda; class Chromadorea; order Rhabditida; family Steinernematidae; genus Steinernema; species Steinernema khuongi. The sequence continues at coordinate 3,116 of JADLIF010001449.1, read as the reverse complement.
TGGAAGAACTTGCGCTCGAAGTATTCAAAATTATCGGAATCGAACGTTGATGGATGCTCGGAGATGATGGCCAGCTGAAGAGCGAATTACTGTATTTTTGGAAGCAGATCAAACCTTCCATACCTGATAAAACGGAAGGACCAGATCTTCTGTGATTTTTATGAACGTAAAGCCGATGTCTTTGGAGTCCTCGTCTTTGTACAGCTCTTCGAGCACTTCATTTATCTTGTCCATGGAGACTCCGGTCATTTGGAACTCGACTTTTCTTCCTAAAGTTATGGAACTTTCCATTTCAAGAAGTGAAGCCAAGCACTAAGACGCTGCATGGCTAGGAGCAACAAAATTCGATAACTTTCCTTCCAAATTTTGAAAATTTAATATTGATGTAAAGTTTATATTTTTGGATATTTATCATACAAACTTTTGAATTTGAACATTTAATCATCACGCCAATTTTTGCAAATCCTCTGGCTCATCGATAAAGCGGATAAGAACTTACCACAAATGGGGCAACAATGACCTCTTGGTTGGATGGGTTCTGAGCAGTAAGCCGTCGTATCCTCGCATTTCACAAATTGACAAATTTGCTCGAGAAACTGAAGAAATTATATGATATTTTTTCGTTGTGCGCATAGCTGTTTTCTTGTTTCGATTTTTTTTGTATTTTTGGAAAGGATCCTTACGCTTGATTTTGTTAGTGCGGCACCTTCTTTGGAATACAAATCGAAAATTTTTGCAAAAATTTAATTATCGAAATTATCGAAATTTCTTGTCTCGTTAGGACGCGTAAAAAAAAGTAAAAATTCACAGATTAGCTTTTCTTTACCATCTGCCTGATGTTCATGTTCACCGCTCCATAAGTGGCGTCGGGCTTATACCCAGTGCCGATCTCCACAACACTAGGTAGCGTCGGCCAACGGTATTCCACTCCATCGATAGCCGTAGTCTTGGCCACGGAGTTGCCCAGTCGAAACTGAAGCTGACCCTCTACGGTCCACAGAAGCTCCTTGGAGAACGACTGCGTCGTATGCTTCTAAACAAACGGTTACGACTCTTGTTTGCTTCGTTTGATTCAAAGAGCGATCGACCTTGAGTACGATAGAATGCGCTCACGTAGCCAACAATAACTTTAAGTTCATTTACTTTAGCGCTTATGGATCCGGTTTGGGTGCCGCTAGAAGCATTGAACAGAACTAGAACGATCTTAGGAAGAGCTGCGCTATTTTGCGCTAATCGACTCAGGTGCAAAGTGGCTTTTTTGAGCGAAGCGGGACGAGTTTAACTCGCACTGAGGTTGTACTTTGTCGACGAGGTGCTTGACAGACACTTCACTGTGTCTGTGGAACCACGTGCTGACGCAAGACAAGAGACAGTCGCATTCTTTCGTCTTTGGTGTCTTGCTCGGCGTTCTTGCTACTTTTCGTGATGCCTGCAAATTTTGGATCTGCATATACAATATTTTGCTCTAGAAGAGGGTTACAAAAACGTTTTTCTGAAGTGTTTTTTTGGAATAACGCTTCATCTTTAATGCTTCATCTCTATTAAACGCACCCTTTAAAATTACGGGTGGAGATTTGGATATTTTGCATCAGCAGTGTTTTTTTATTTGAAATAACGCTTCATAAAAATAAGGAAACATAATTTTTGTATAGAAAATTTCAGAACCTTTAAAATTACGGGCCATCAACAGTAATGAAAATTTGGTAGTTTTATTTTTCGTTTGTTAAGCAGCCTTCTAGAAATTTTTAAAATGCAACAATTGCTTCTTATTTATCTTTCAAATCTACGTAGACATTCACAGCCACGCTAACCACAAGTAAGTGATTTTTGTAAGCCTGACGTACGTACGTTTGTACGCTAACTACAATTATTTTTGGAGGTCGGAAAATGATTAGGGAAGGAAACAATGGGAATCTGCATATTCTTCGTGCTACTACGAATAAACGAATGTTCAAATATTCGAACAAGCCATTAAGGAGATGAGGTAACATGCCCGCAACAACATGCCTAGCGTTGTTGCTCCCCAGACATTTTCGTCGCGAATTCTCCGAAACGCTGCCAAAACAACTTGCGGTCATCCGTTTTTTCAATTATTTCGTGTCGATGTTTTCAGTTTTGAAAGGCTAGCACACCATCTCCCGCTTCCTGAGTGCTTGTATTTTTGCAAAAAGTATCATGATTTGGAAATCCTATTTACGGATTTATCAGAATGCGATCTAAAATTCATGTTCCTTTGCAATGGTTTAGTTTAAGGAAAATCGTTTAGCCTCACATTTTTGCCAAGTTCTTTTGCCTCTAAAGCCTTCAAAAAAAAAGCCCATTTTTGCATAGATTTAAATCGTTCATAAATTGAACATATTGGGTTGGAATATAAGTTCCTGGACACTGTTGATCGATTGTTTACAGATATATTTATTAAGATTAAGATTCAATATAAGCACCACTAGCACGTACAACTTCTTCCCTTTATGCAGCCAAATTACAGAGACCGTAGTCTTAGAATTAGTTATGTTCCAAGCCAAAAGAATTTGGGATACATTTTTTGACCGCCTTATGTAATTAAATTTTTTAACCCACTAGTACGTTTCACGTGGACCGGACAAGATGGCATTCGGACACAGCACACTCTAGGCTACAATCAGGGCGAGGGACGAAATTTCCAACTTAACTTAAAGAATTTTAAAACGCTTAATTTCGAAAAGTGCGGTTTTCTATATTTGTCAGTAAGACGGACTTTTTTCACCTTTTGGTCTCTTTCTTGGTAGTGCCGCCATCGCTCTGTCCAGCTGTTGTGTGCGCAAGTAGCTGGGTGTTATGGCTTGCTGCTATGATCTTTCCAGAATTCGACTACTTACTTATCCCACCGTACACAGAGCATAACGGTTTTCTTTGATCGACTTTTAGCCTCGGATCAGATTGGTCCCATTTCCAACTTCGATGACACAGCTTTCACACGTTTTCGTAAACATTAGACCCTTCCTACAAACATAGTATACGCCACCTGTTACTTGCTGCACTATTAATTTTTTTACGAATATTTTTATCACGACATCTCGGCGATCACCGGGTGGTAGTTTTTGGGTATGGTAAATAAAAACACTTCTAAAGCCGCAAAA
>JADLIF010001448.1:0-130181 GCA_016648015.1 Steinernema khuongi | reverse complement strand
TGGCGCCCTTGTTTGCTGGTTCGGTGCCGTTCTCCATGTACTTGTTTTTTTCGCTCTTCGTCTGCATTTAGCTCATTTCAGTTGCCATGTCAGTCGCACAGAAAAAGACCTTTGTTGTGGTCCCAGTGAGTCCAGCCCCTCCCGTTCGAACCGAAGAAGCCTCCGTCAGCGCGGCTACAGCCGAAGCCGGAAGCCTGAACAGTTCCATCAATGGAGCCACTGGAACGGATTCCAGCAGTATTCAGATGCTGAAGCTCAACGGGTTCGTCGGATTCGATTCCCTGCCCTATCAACTCGTCGAGAAGTGTAATGCACAAGGGTACGTTGCTCTTGAAGGATAGTTTGGATCTTTGCCGTTTTTTTTTCTGATAGGTGTTTCAGGAAGAGTTCAGATGGATTAAACCCAATGAATCAACAACAGCTGTCACTAACGTGATTTCAGGTTCCAATTCAACATTATGTGTGTTGGCGAAACAGGAACCGGAAAGACGACCCTCATCGAGTCACTGTTCAACATGAAGCTCGAGTTTGGGCCATCCCGGCATAATCTGAAGACTGTGGAGCTGCGCTCGAAATCCTGTGGTAAACCAAGGCTGAATAACGTCGATATACACCAGTATTTTTAGAAGTATCGGAGGGAAATATGCACGTGAAGCTGAACATCGTCGAAACAGCGGGTTTCGGCGACCAACTGGACAAGGATAAAAGGTTTGCCACTTCGAAGAATCTAAAAAACCGTTTGTTCCGCTTCAGCGCTCGCGTAATCGTTGACTATATCAACAGCCAGTTCGAGAAGTACCTTATCGAGGAACTGAAGGTGAAACGCTGCTTGGCTTATTTCGACGACACTCGGATTCACGCTTGCCTGTACTTCATCTCTCCAACTGGACACGGGTAAGATAATTTCCCCGTAAGGGTTGATGAATTTCACCCTTTTAGCCCTGATCAACCTTCATCAACACTTCATTTCAGCCTCAAGGCACTTGACATCGTAACGATGGGGGAGCTGTCCAAGCGAGTCAACGTCATACCAGTGATCGCGAAGGCCGATACCGCTTGTAAGGACGAACTCGTGCGGTTCAAGCAGAAGATCCTCGACGAGCTCAAGGCACACAACATTCAAATCTATCAGTTTCCGACCGACGACGACACGGTGCGCGAGGCCAACCATGCGCTCAACAAGTTGATCCCGTACGCGGTCGTTGGCAGCACGGACTTCGTGACCAAGGAGAATGGAAAGCTCGTCCGAGCACGCAGATACCCATGGGGAATTGTCGAAGGTAGGTCTTGTGTAGTAGGCGAACCAGAGCTCTGTCCAAACATTTCTGATGTTTTATAATTGAACTTCTAAAAACCTTAGGCGATAGTGATTGATCGATCTCCTATTCCCTCCTCTATCTATTGACTTGTCACATACTTCTGCTCTTTGCAGTCGAGAACGAAGAACATTGCGACTTCGTGAAGCTCCGTGAGGCTGTGCTCCGCATCAACGTTGACTCTTTGCGTGAGCGTACTCACAACGTCCTCTACGAAGCCTACCGCCGTGAACGCTTGCGGGAGATGAACCTTGGAGACGGCGATGCCGGCCTTAAGATGCTGGAGAGCCTTCAGCTTGTAAGTTGCTTCTTTGAGTTACTAATTGGAAAGCTAAGCAGAAGTACTTGCTGCTGTACTTCCAGAGCCGGGTCTCTTCCAGTGTGTGAAGGCCGAGTTTGGCCTATTCCCTAGAAGGTCTCTTGTTGCACATTCTCACTGCCTCAATTTCAGCGCCAAACGGACTACAAGGAGCGAAACGCTCGTATCGAAAAGCAATACAAGGAGGAGTTCGTGCGACGAGTCGAGAAGAAGGAGGAAGAGTTGAAGCGGCGCGAAGAAATGATCAACACACGTCACCGCGAGCTCCACGAGAAGTTCCAGAACAATATGCAGACGTTGGAGCAGCAGATCCAAACGCTCATGGATGAGAAGTACAAGCTGGAGACCCGCAAACCCAGCGGCAAGAAGAAGGACCGAAAGTGAGCACTATTCGAGCGTCGGAATCTGTACATTCGAAGTCATTTTTATCTTGTATTATTGTTTTCAAGTGCCATTGGTATTGAGGTGTCAGTAAAGTGGTTGTGATGCAAATTGATGCACCAGGGTTCTGCTACTTCTATCAGCGTCCTACGTCAGGTGCACTGAGCTCCATACGTGCACAAGTGGAGGTTAGTTGGCGTTGCTTGACGGCGGAGTTTCTTTGCCACCCGCGTTTCGTCACCGAAATGTGTTTCGCCTAAGGCTTTCAGAACAAATTATTTGGCGCAATCTTAGGATCATTCGGTAATCAACCAAAGATTTGCCCAGTATGCGATGATTCTTGAATTGCTCTAGTTTATAGTATGGAGAATTCGCTCAAGACCATTTCATGTTCAAGATCGAGTCGAAATAACACCCCTTCTCTACATCTGAAACTTGCCAGAACAGGAGTGTGATGACTTTTGGACTGTCAGATGGTTCCTCTTCCGAATCTACTTTCTAATCTACCCTGTATTTCCGATAAAGACTCTTTATTCGAAGCACGTAAGAGAAGAAGCAAGTCGGCAGCTTACAATGGCTTATCACTACTTCACTACAAAATTGGAAATAAGTAATCCATTATCTCCGCGAGGAGGGAAGTCACGTAGCTAGGAAAGGGACAAGGAAAGGACATAAAACCATAAAGGGACTCATGAGTCTTCACTGCTGTCATCACTGTTTTCGGATTCTGAGGACGTATAGTCGTCTTCGCTGTCAAGCCAGTCCACTTGGGGAAGAGTTCTTGGGTTGGGTGGGCCCCGTTCTACCGACCACTGGTATTCGCCTTTCATTTTTCTCGTCCCCACAATGGCGAAAATACCATATTGGTGATAATCGCACCTGAAGCACGCGCCGTTGGGTTTGGTCCAGCGGATGAAGGAGACCACTCCTTCGTGGTGCACGCCTTCGACCCTCCAGACGTCGTCGGGCACAGGAAGCGAGAGGATCTCCTCCTCGGTGAGGAATCCTGCGACGCTGCACACGTGGACTTCTTCGTTCTCCGATCGGTACCAAGTGTCGAACGCCGCTTTGAAGATTTTGAAGTTCGTCTTGAGCGATTCAGTAAGGTGTAAAACTCTCTGTTGGTCTACATCTCCTTTCTTCTTCGTCAAATACTGGACAACAAGATCTTCGCTGGCCTCTGTAACTGGCCAGTCGTGTTCCACGGCCAAATTCCACAACAAATTGTTGTTGGTGACTTGAGTGGCCAGGAAATCTTCGGTTTCTTCTCCGAAGTAGGGTAGACAGAGGCCGCCGAATATGGGCATATCTCGGAAGATATCCATGTAGAAAAGGGCCTTTTCCCGTGGACACGATTTTTCGAATTTCAGGCCGCCTTTGATGAAGGCTGCGCGGCGCAGGAAGGGAATTATTTTCTCGGTGATGGTTTCCTTCTCTCGACAGAGCTCCAGCGCCCAACCAATACACCGATCCTCGCCAACGCTGATCATAATACATTGGAGATAACGTGGATCCATCGCTAAGAGTTCCTTGAGGGACTTGGGGAGAAGAATATCACTATGGTCGTATTTGATCCAGCAGCTCCATTCGCCAGGCTCGTTGGGAAAGTTAAGGCAGAAGTCGAAACGTCTTGTGGCGTGTTTCCTCGCCAGCGTCTTCCAAGGTTGAGGGAACTTCCTGGCTATTGCATCCCACCGCCAATGGTCCCATCGGAGAGCGAAATAGACGCCTTCCCAGAAGCGGATAGGCACCTTGTCCATGAGGCCGAGATCTGGAAGGTGGAAGTTAGAGAATCATTCAGGAAAGTGGGAAAGGGTTTTAAGTAGCGTCCAGCTCACTCGCTCTCTGAAGTGCGCGGATTCCGGTCGACTTGTCTTCTCTGCGATCGATCGATGCCCTCTGAGACTGGTGGCGTTCTCAACTTGCCACCGTAACCTTTTTCCCCAGATCTGTATGTCACCGCGTCTTCGCTCTTCGATTCCAATTCGTTTAGGCCACTTTGCCGCTCAAAAGAGATACACAGGCACAATAGTCGACTCTGTAAGTGGCAGAGCTTTATCAACACCCGGTACTTATATGGTTCGAACGTAGAACTAGGAAAGAAGCAAGGAGCGGACATGAAACCATAAAGAGCGACTCATGAGTCTTCTTCACTGCTGTCGTCATTGTGTTCGGATTCTGAGGACGTATAGTCGTCTTCGTTATCCATCCAGTCCAGTTCAGGGAGAATTCTGGAGCGGATGGGGTCTCGTTCTACCGACCACTGGTATTCGCCCTTCATTTTTCTCGTCCCCACAAGCGAAACTTCCCCGTACGCATAGTCGCATCTGAAGCACGCGCCGTTGGGTTTGGTCCAGCGGATAAACGATTGCCGTCCTTCGTCGTGCACGCCTTCGACCCTCCACACGTCCTCGGGCACAGGCAGCGAGAAAGCCTCCTCCTCAGTGAGTCCTGCGACGCTGTACACGTGGACTTCTTCGTTGTCCGATCGGTACCACGTGTCGAACGCCGCTTTGAGGATTCTGAAGTTCGTGTTGAGCGATTCAGTAAGGTATAAAACTCTCCGTTGATCTACATCTCCCTTCTCCTTTGTCAAATACTGAACGGCAATATCTTCGTTGGCCTCTGTAGCTGGCCACTCGTGTTCCACGGCCAAATACGACATTAGACGGTTGTTGATGACTTGAGTGGCCAGGAAATCTTCGGTTTCTCGACCAAAGTAGGGTAGACTGAGGCCGCCGAATATGGGCATATCTCGGAAGATATCCATGTAGAAAAGGGCCTTTTCCCGTGGACACGATTTTTTAAATGTTAGGCCGGTTTTGATGAAGGCTGTGCGGCGCAGAAAAGGGATTACTTTCTCGGTGATGGTTTCCTTCCCTCGGCAGAGCTCCAGCACCCTGCCCATACATCGATCCTCGCCAACGGTGATCGCAATACATCGGAGATAGCGTGGATCCATCGCTAGAAGTTCGTTTAGAGACTTGGGGAGAAGGTTCTCGTCTTGAAAGGTTTCGACCCAGCAGCTCCATTTGCCAGGCTCGTTGGGAAAATGAAGCAAAAAGTTCAAACGTCTTGTGGCGTGTCTCCTCGCCAGCGTCTTCCAAGGTTGCGGGAACTTCCTGGCTATTTCATCCCACTGCCAACGGTCCCATCGGAGAGCGAAGAAGACGTCTTCCCAGAAACGGATAGGCACCTTGTCCATGAGAGGGAGATCTGGAAGGTTGAGGTTAGAGAATCATTCAGGAAAGTGGGAAAGGGTTTTAAGTAGCGTCCAGCTCACTCGCTCTCTGAAGTGCGCGGATTCCGGTCGACGTGTCTTCTCTGCGATCGATTCTTTTTAAGACTGGCGGCGTTCTCAACTTGCCACCGTAAAATCTGATTTAATTTAAAAACTGATTTTGAGGAGGTTGAACTGTCTTAAGAGGTAGAAGAGTAATCAAACAGGAAGTTTATTCTTAGTGCCGTAATTGACAAGTACTCAAAGAGCTGGGCGAGACTTATGTCGCATAAACAACTCAGGGCCGCAATCGTCTTCCCACTTTGATCGAGGTATGATGACATTGTTGGTCGAATCCACTGTCAGTCGAACTTCATCGAGATATTGGCCCGTACACATCAGTTTCACATTAATTTTCAGCTCCTTCCGAATATCGGTGACATTGACTGCCTTTTCGTCGAATTTGTGCAAGAATCTCTCGAAAATCTTAATGATGTTGGAAGCATTGTTGTGGGCATACATGGCATCTTCGAAGTACTTGCTCTGGTTCCTTTTCGGCCCACTATGTTTGTTAAACTCGTGTTGCCTGAAATGTACAATGAAATCCTGTTTACCCTCGCATGCACATACCACAAGTCATTATCTGTTCCCGAGCGGCTTCTCCAAAACTGATTTCGCCAGTCGTCTACTTCTGGTTTCAAGGTTTTTAAAGACTCCGCCTTCCGCTGAGTCGAATTATCTTCGACCCTAGAGCAGGACTAGAAACTCCCAAGAAAAGTGTCTTACCAGAAGCCGTGGATATAGAATGGTTCACAGGGACTGAACGTCTTGCTAAGCCAGCCTGGAGAGAAGTAGTTTGACAATGTCAGCATATAATCGTCCTTCTTCCGCTTGGTAACTTTCTTGGCTCCCTCTTCTGGGTAAATATCGTGGTTCTGATCTCCGTCGGGTACAAGGCTTTTACGAAGAAGGCTCTCATGGTCCGAGGGATGCTAAAAGCATCGATTGTGAAGTATTCCGCCGTGCCGATACTTACTGAATCCTCGTGGAGGTTGGAGATAACAAATCCAACGAGGAAAACAAATAGGAGCAAGTAGAGAAGGTTCATTCTAAGACTATTGAGAGCATCAAGAAGCCCCGTTTTATGCGGAGATTCAGGCTCATTAGAATTCGGTATTCCGTGCTTTCGGCGATAAAATTTATGTGTTTCTGTGTCCAAATGGGGATTCGCAATGAACACCTGGGCTCACGGCTCTCCCAGAAGGGGCTGTTAAGTGGGCGCTATCAGTGCTCCATCGAAGAAAGGCTTGACAGGTGGAGCCAACGAACGTTTGTTCATGTGAGTCGGAAATACCGTAATCTATCGGAGGCTGGGCAACAAGCAAGCTATGTAAAGAACTCGTTGAGGGAAACTGTTCGTCATACAATTCCTAAGGTTTCCAAAAAACTTCACGAAACTGAAATCTACACCAGTGGAGGTTGTTGAATACGCGCTCGCAGGAGCGGGTCGGCACCATATCCATGAGGCCGAGATGTGAAATGAAAATCTCCAGGATCTTCTTTTAAAGATTCACAACTAATTTGTTCCGGCAAAGAGAAGACGCATGTTCGAGTGCATGGATTCCGGTCGGCCTGTCACTGCGATCGATCGACTCTCTCTGAGAGCATTCTCAGCTTGACACTGTCAAGTTCTGATTCAAAGAGGTGACCGTCGCTGGTGGCCATGTATACTATATGTATACTACTATAAAGACGCTTTTCATCTGTCCTCCAACATAACTTTCGGGGCATCTCAGTGCTTCCAGATCCCACATAAACGCATACCAGCTATTTCATCCCGTGTGAATCGAGATCAGATCGCAAAAACAAACTGACTTATGTTTTCAAAACCACAGGCGAGAAGCTATCTTTTCTTTCCCTTTGCCTGACAACAAAAATGACAATTCCTCTTCCTTGTAGCCAACCCTATCTCTTTAGCCATACCTTGCACCATCTAAAAGTTGTGCCCTCCGGACCGATCACGTTCCTCAAACCGTGTATAAAAATAACCCCATACTTACATAGGATGGTGTGTTAAAACGCGGCTTCTCTGCCTAAATCTCAAACCGGAACTACTGGCGCTGTCCTCCGACCCACAGAGTCCACTTAGCGCCGTCTGAAGGCGTCCAAGTCCTTCCGGTGTCCTTTCTCGCCCGATTAGACTCCGCGCGACCCCCGTCCTTTAGCCGTCCACGCCTCTCTCTGCCGGGAAGTGCTCCGTCGGGAGAGCGCGCGTCCGCCGGAGGCGGTCGGAGCTGGCGACGGCGGCGGTGACGACAAAGAGAATAACGAGCGTCGCCAGCTGGTTGCCGGCTGTTTCCGCGAGCGTTCCGAGGCGTGTGGGAACCGGGCGGTCGCATCCGTTCCCATCGATCGACGCGAATTTCGGACCGCGCTTTTTGGGCCCTGTATAGTTACGATACAATTTCGGACTTTTTGTCCCCTCGTCGCCGCCGACTCGATGGAATCGGATAATCGACGCGCGTCGTCCTACTGGTTTCGACGAAACAATTGCGTCTCGCAGACGCGTCGTGAGGCGCGCTCTTTAGGGGGTCTGCAAACAGTCGTGAGCGTCTCTTTTTCGCTCTTGCGACATTCGAGATCTCTGGCCACGGCTACAGAGATCCCGACGCTTTGTGGGTCTTCAGTGGGTCGTGAGAGTCTTTTTGAGAGTTTTTTTTCCACTGGAAATGGTTATGTGAAGTGTAGACTGCCTAGGATTGGGATGTAAGCCATTTGATCTTGTCTCTAGGACTGTTAGATGCCTTCTAAGTATCTTAGAGACTCTGAGAAGCTCAGCTTCTTCGATCTTAGGTCTTGAAAGCCAACAAACTTCCCAGCTGTTCTCCAATAAGCTGCATTTTACATTTACCACACTAGTTCTTATAGAACTTCTTCAGCTCGTATCCCAGGGCTTTGAAAAATCTCGTGAGAATTGCCGCTAGAAACGGCTACGTGAATAGCATTGGGGCGCGTGACCCCCAACTCCCTAGGGAGAAGGCTGGTGTGCGTGCGTTTGCCTTTGGAACGCCTCTGTAAGGCGCGTCTTCTCTCGATACACCACTGTTCTCGAACGTATTTTTTTGAGCGAGATGGTGATTTGAAGAGACGTGTCCGCCTGATAAGATACCGTATCCGTGGTTGATCCGAACGGGTGTAGGAAGAGGGGAAAAATTATCGGAACGAGGTCATCTGAGGCCGACAGAATGACAAAAAAAGGACTCTAGGGATTCCTAGCTTGAGGCTCCAGTGATCGTTGGAGTCCCTTCCCGCAAAGTGTAAAATTATCGACTCCCATCGGGCTAATTGCCCTCCACTTCCTGTCCCTCCCCTTCTAAAGTGTAAATTATTCAGCTCGTCACACCTTCGCATAGTGCACTGTCATAAAACTCTCGTAAAGCGTGGACTTCCTGTTTAAAACTCGCGACTTGTCAGTGTGTGAAACTGGATTGCTTCGATTATGTACACATTCACTAGACGGGGCTGGTTTTGGTACTTACTCGCTGCTTTAGGGTTGTCAGCAGAGATAAGAGCGATTCAGAGCATTAAAATGATTGGGAGTTAAAGTCTGGGAAATCGACTGTGTTTCAGTGGTTCTTAACACCGTGTAGAAATGTCAGTAGCTGCTTTAGAGCTCAAGTGTGGCATATGGAGCTCGCGCATACGGTGTCCTGGACGTCAAATCCGGCTAACTGAATCATAGGAAATCCTCGCCGAGGCGTTTTGATGTCCATCCACTTAATTCTGAGCTTCTCCACACCGCCTCCCTTCTTTTGTGATTCCTACGGCTCTTTTGATGTCCCCTCGTTCTTATAAGAAGCTTTACCTATCTGAGAACAGCCGCCATGACCTTCACAGCCTTCTCAAATGGAACTGATGTCTGACGACCTATCTGCATTAACCACTCGCAGACTGTCTACTTGTCTCACTACACCACCACTAATGGCGCACTTCTTGCGCCTCCCATTAAGAAAGCTATTATACCCCCTTGCAAGTGTCTATTTCTGGCTCTTGGGTTAGTAGCCGGACGAGGAATTCTTTGTTCGTTGCAGAACCAGCTCCGCGCACATTTGCACGCCACACTCCTTGCAAAATTGATCGTCATCCTTTTTTCCCACCGCAGACGAGTGATCACGGAACAAAGGAGTGACTTTCTCACACTCCGGCGGTTTCCGCCCTTTAATCCTCCAGCAATTCCTCGATCTTTCGCCTCTCGCTCGCTTTCGTGTTGTCGGCACAAAACACTCCCACAGCAAAGTCTGATGTTCCTCGTTGAGCCGTTGGCATTCTACGCCACGTCTCGGCTCTTACGCACTCCCGCTTCCCAGAACGTGTGCCTCTATGGAGCAGATGAAATTGCGGCTCTGTAAGCACGTAGGCGCTGCACTCTTGCTGCTTCTCCTGACCATGTTTAATTTGAGATCCCCTGCAGCTGCTGCACTCTCCCGTGACCTAATCGAGCACGTCACCGTCGATGAACTCTAAAAATGTCCTTTTGTTTGGACAGATGTCCCGAAGGCCTCGTTGCAGCACTGCTTTTGCTTTGTCATCTGTTTGTCGCGCTCTCCACAGCTGAAATTCCACAGCTGCTCGTAGGAATTCGACAGGTGTCCCAGCGTGTAGTCACCGAGTCCCCATCGGCGAAAGGCTCTTACGTAGGTGTAAAATTAAGATTCCGCTCGTTGGTGGTTACGTTTCGCTGCGATTGATGACCGCCCTCGACGTAGTGAAACGCGTACGACCTCCCTTTTATTCCGGGAACGACCTTTCATTCTTTCGATCCATCGTACTTGGGTAATTGAATCTAAAAGCTGAACTAAAGCTTATCCAAAACATCAGCAGCTAGGAGACTTAAGGCAATTAATTTACTCCTAGGAGAACTACAGTTAGATCTTTGGATTTGAAAGGTACCTACGGCGGTTGTTTTGGCATGGTGAACCTTCACAAGGATGTATCTAAAGCTGAGGTCGACCTATGGGCACTTATGAGCTCTTTCTTATCGTATTTTTCGTCTTAAACGCGTTCAGAATGTTCCTTTAGTCGATCCTCAGTGGGAAAGAGGCATTTAAAAACAGAAGCACTCTAATATACACAAGTTGACCATGGCTTAAAAATCCTCCACCAGTGAGCTGATGATGTGAACAAGGCATATTTCTGTGTCTTCGTCCGGGACAGATACATATTTTGGACACCTGCTCCACTCACATGCGTCAAGACCCACCTATCTATCAACGAGACCCGACAGGAGCATGTGGGATAACTTCTGTGATTATTAAACACCTCCATTGCTTACCTTGCCCCTACCACACACAGTTCACGCTATACGCTACCTCGCCTGTCCTAGGCAGAAGTGCGCAGATCGAAAGTCAAACATAATGACACTTCGAAGGCGGTGCTTTCAAGTAGGGCACTAAAAGTTTTATATTTCCGTTAGGTCACAGACACTATGTGACGCCGTGCGTGGTGGCAAGGGTAATGGAGATCTGTCTGCTCAAGGCTATAGAGCAGTGCGTGTACTTTAGCTCCACAGTTCGTGTCAAATTTCCCCATGGCTACTTGTACTTGGGTCTAAAGATAGAAAAGTGTTCTGTGACTGGGAATATCGTTCTTTGTTAGTCGTTGTCGCCTTTTGCTAATCCCACGCGTCTAGAGGCTCAATCAACAACACGGGAAGGTCTTCTGACAAAGTGCATATCTTTGTCCTTTAAGGCTATCTACCCTTGTTTGTACTTTATGGTCTTTAGAAGGGCTCTCTGAATGCTTAGGTCACGCTTCTTTGAGACTCATAGATCTTTAATAACAGGGAAACGCAATAACAAATCCGACTAAAGCCCCCAGACAATGACTCAGGATAACGATCCGTCTGAGCCCCCCTTCTTGGAATCTAAACGTCGTTCTTCGGTTTCACGCCTCTTCCTCAATGTTGTCGTCACAAATGGACCCTAATTGGGGAAGCTGTTTTTGTTTATCTGCTTGGCCGTCGTTCAGGAACAAAACAAGACTAGACATGTCTCTGGCGACTGCCGATTCGCCTGATTCTGTAATTTCCGTGAGAACGCTCTGTTTGTGTCGTCGCGGAGCTTCGCGTGGAACTGATTCGCGCTATACTACTATCGCACGAGTCATGTGCTTCGGATAATTTCGCTTTTACAATCGACGTCCCTTTGTGCGATGCCTAGTTTTGTTATGTTGTGTCCTCTCGCTCCCCATGTGACAAACGCGATCGTTCTCTCCTGCTCATACTCGCTGTCGGCGTCGTGCCAGCGATCATGCGGTGATTAATGTGCAAAACGCAATGGGGGAAAACAGACACAGACACTGCAAATAGTCTAGACGGATCGTGTCGTCAGCTTGGGTCTAGGCCAACAAACTCTTGATGTCTGAGTGTCTAGTCTGAGAGTCTGTCGGCTGAGAATCGATATGTCGCGGATAGTCAATGAGGGAATTCAATTTAGGCGGCTATGATCAGGCTTCTAGAAGGAAAACACGTCATAAGAGTAGAAAGACGGAGATTTAAAAGTCGAATTTCGTATTCTACAAAGAAAGACACTTATCTCGCCCGTTTCCTCTGCTCTCCCTTTCTATGGATCCCACCTCGACTGCTCCATGATCTTACCACCGCGTTCCTGTTCCTTCCGAACCGACATGAATCACGATCAAAAAAATAAAAAATCGCCCCATCAGCTGACACACCCTCACACGCGAAGCCATACGAAGACGTCCAACTATCTGTCTGACATCGTGTCTGTCTCTGTCTGGCTCCACCCTGTAGACGACCATCCCTAAGGTCAGCGTCCCCCTTGCAACTAGAGGTGTTATCGGGTCGACCCGAAACGCTTTGGAAGGGTCGGGTTTACCCTTTATAGGATCGTCGTTTTTTGCCTGTGGAGCTGAACCTGTCTTGGCAATTCTTTGACATATTCTTTGACATTTGTCTATGTGCTTAATTAAGCGTTTTTCCTAAGGTTCGACTGATCTATTACCGATAAGACTATGCGTAACTGATTTCAATCTGAAGGAGGTGGAAGACTTTCTGATCTTCCGATCATTATTTTTTACAACCCATCTTCTGGACCCAAACGCCGAGAGAATAGAGTTTAGACTCGATGGCTTGGCCTCTAAGACTGAAGAGTTTAATTTCTGCTTGCAACACCTTATGACCGATGTTCTACCTGCATACTTTGCGAAGAAATGTCCAGCGGCAGTGCGCCCGCCCGCCGACTCCCCGGCGGCGGCCGAGAGGACAGAACGTGGTGGATGGCCGTGACGCCGACGAGACCACTTCACCAGACCGCCGCTGCGGCGTGCGGTTCGCCTATCGATCCTTCGCGCTCGCTCGGAGAGGAAGCTGATTTCCAATTGCGAGCGGTTTCGAGCCTAGCTGACAAGCGCGCACCTGCTGCTGGGTTCGTTTTTTGCGCACCAAAGAGCGGACGTCTCTGCACGAGGTGACCCTGTTCTTCGCCCGCCTCGAAATCTAGAGGTGGTTCCCTAATTTAAAGGTTACATCTCCGCGCGAACGCATAATGTGTCGATCGGCGGCTCATATTCACGCGATCGGCGGGCGCGCCTGCCACGAATGACACGAAGGGCGCAAGTCGGTGGAGAAGGCGCCGTACCGGCGACACCACGAGGCCGCACAGTCCATTCTCGGTCAGGCAGCCGGAGGTTGCACGTGCCACGCCGAGCCTCGTGCTTGCACTGAACTGACCCGGAAGAGTCTTGTCCGCCGTGCGAACATTCCGTAGGCACGTAGGGTTTGCGTAGACTTATCGGTCCTTTAGCTATTCTCGCGTGTAAGCCAAACATTCGTAGTTTCGGAAAATCGATAGCGAATGTTATGCTGAGAAGGATTTCCTGTTGAGACTTCGGATTTGTGGCAGACGCGATCGTTAAGTGTGACTTTCAGTTCACTGATATTTCCCGTGGAATCCTCGCTAAACTCTCAAATCTTCAAGCTGGCTATAGGCAACAAGTGACAGAGGAAACCGCCCATTAGAGTGCTGCAGGATAGAGACCTCAGGTCCCCAATTAGGCCCTGTTGCCTCGATGCTGCGTTAATTGGATGCGCCCTTCCTAATTTGTGCTTTCGCTGCCTATAGGCCGTCCACACGCAATCGAAATTGGACGCTTAATGCCACCTCTAGCGACGTTTCTGCGTCAAATTTGGGAGTTCAATTATTCAGAATTTAAAAGCGAGGAAACCCTGAAATTTACGACTGTCAGATGCTTGGACCCATTCCTACAACTTCTCGCCTTGAATTGAGGTCACGTTGTCAGTTCATCGGTTCCATGTGAAGGGCGATCGATTTCGGCAGCCTCGTGAACCTACATCCACTCTCAATCAGATGGCATCATTCCAATGTGATTCACAGCTGTGAATCGACTCTCGTTCCGAGAATCTCGCGTAGCAATGCGTCCATGCATAGCAAAAATCGCGATGCCGTGCGTCACGGCGTGGACAATCCTGGATTGGGCCGATATAAATAGCGCTGCAAGACGGCCACAAATCCCACATTTATATCGACTCACGGTGGCCAGGCCGACGGAGTGCAAGTGTCCGCGAAGCACGCCGAACGTGTGAGGAACAAGAGTGAAACAGACCAGTCTGAAACGTTTCTTCTCTAGTTCGTCTCTCTGAACTTTTGAGATTTACGAACGTGTGAATTCGGCGTGTCCCGCACATGACGGAATGGAGGGAAGCGAGGTGTCCGAGGAGTCCGTTCTATCTCCTAGAAGGTCGATAGGATTTCTTGGTGATTTCTTCCCTTTGCCGTGGTCCTATCTCCGGAAAATCACAACAAACGTAGAAAACGATCTCAGCCTTCGCGTCCCACTTGATTCTATGAGAATTTCGTGCGTTTCGTGCCGTGTTTGCCAATTCTGCTTCTCCTTCCTCATCTCTCCGTCTTTCAGCACTCCTCACGGCGCGGTGATTGGCTGGTTCGCAGTCAGAATGAGTTGCCTTCAAAAACTACGCGAGGACATTTCCTTGCTGACAACCGTCTTCCCTCGCGGGCATGAGCGGTTTCAAGTGAGTCCTCTCAGATCTTGGATCTGTGAAATGACGTCTCTGCTTTAGGTAATCACAGCATCAATCGATGAGCTTGTGGTCCGGTTTGTCGACTCTTCGGGACGAGCAATCAACATCA
The DNA here is from genome assembly GCA_016648015.1 of Steinernema khuongi. NCBI lineage: Eukaryota > Metazoa > Nematoda > Chromadorea > Rhabditida > Steinernematidae > Steinernema > Steinernema khuongi. Next base: position 115,754 of record JADLIF010001448.1, on the reverse strand, counting down.
CCGCCAACATCCAAGAAGACTTCCCGAGAACACCTCCGATATGGTTCTCCGAATCGGAAGACTCGGGCGTCTCCGCCGTCCTCGAGTCTCTCTCGAACCCTTGCAGCAGCAAGTCGCTCGCCAACATGGAAGCGCGGGCGTCGATACGCGGACAGATCCACTTCTTGGTCTCAAAGCTCTGCAACGTCTTCAACGTCAACACTCCAATCGAGCTTGAAACCTTGACTCCAGTTACATCGTGCTCCGGACGTTCTTCGCTTAACGACGACCGGGATGAGGGCCACGAGAGCGGCGACATGGATAGTTGCGATGATGATGATGACGACGACGTGGAACACGACGATGATGGAGATTGTGAGATCGATCACATGGACGATGTAGACATGAGTGATCAAGAGGACGACATCATGTGCGACATGGAGGAGATTGCCGCATCTGCCTCGCACTCGGAGACTTCCGACCTACAGCCAGAAGGAGTGGTGCTGCTAAACCGACTGAGCCAAATGCAGCGTGAAAAGCACCTCAAGGGACAACACTCCGGCTCTGTCACCTCAAACGATCGCCTCATGAAAGAGTTACGAGAGATCTACCGATCAGAGAATTTGAAGAACGGTGAGTCCCTATCCGTATGCACAGAAGGTTATAATGTACCTTAGGCGTCTACACTGTTGATCTTGTGGACGACAACCTCTACGACTGGGTTGTCCGCCTGTTCAAGTAAGTCTTGTGTTCTCTAGGCGGTCACCTTAAGCCAACATTCCAGAGTTGATCCGGATAGTGCCTTAGCCGCCGATCTGAAGACGCTAGAACGAGAAGGCAAGGACGCCTTTATCCAGTTCAGCTTTACCTTCAAGGAAACGTTCCCCTTCGAGCCGCCGTTCGTGCGCGTCATGGCTCCCAATATTCAGAACGGCTACGTGCTAAGTGGTGGCGCTATCTGCATGGAACTTCTCACAAAGCAGGGCTGGTCCAGTGCCTACAGTATCGAATCATTGATTCTCCAAATCTCGGCAACTCTAGTCAAAGGAAAGGCGAGAGTCCAGACCGACCCGTCTCAGAAGGTTAGCTGTCTCTTCTGACTACCTTATCTAAGGACATGTTTTAGGTGGCCTACACACTGACGCGAGCACAGCAGTCATTCAAGTCGCTAGTCCAAATCCACAACAAGTCCGGCTGGTACACTCCCCCAAAAGAGGATGGCTAATCGCGAATATACCTATCTCCTTCAAAGTGTAAAAAGTTCTCAGTTATCGATGTTTTTCTATTGCTCTATGCTCATTTGGTATATTGTTGTTCCCGTTTACCTAACAATTCCGCCATGTTATCTCCCGTGGTCTTTTACGCATCTGAAAACTACCGTGCGGGTCACACCCCACCAATCAACAGATAAGTGCTTTCACACATCGCATTGCTCTCTACAGAGTCCCTGTGTCCGATTCGCCTGACATCCTCAGCGTCGCTCCTTCCACATTATCCACAAGTGTCGACTTCCGTGTCTCGAACATCGCCCTCCCAAAATGCATTAGCAAACTGAAATGGGTATCAGTGTTTGTTACTGTAATAAACGATACGAGGTTTATTAGAGGGATCTGTACACAAGTTTGCGATGTTGAGGAGGTAATATACCCTTGTGGCTTCTTCACAGGTCGGGGAATCGATTCGAGTCTTCCCGGTATGACTTTGGTATCCTGAACATTTTGAAGGTGAGGTCATCGCGGAAGACGAACTTCTGGAACGTCACTTTCGCCGAGATTGTCGGCAGCAGGGGGATCTCTGAAAAGAAGAAAAATTAGAATAAAGGTTGGATGCCATTAGACGATAAAAGCTACAGCCAGAGACCGGAAGTTTGCCTCGCCCTCACGCTATCTAAACGAATAGCAAGCGAAACTTACCAAGCTTCACAGGAAAACCAGGAGGCAACTTGACTTCACAGAACCTCCTAAGTTTGTTGAGGTGTTTAAACGGTGCGATAATTTCTAGAATATCTACAAGCACGTCGACTGTTAAGGGGAATTGTTCACTCTGAAAATATCTCTTTAGCGACTCTTCTGAATCTTCGGATCCTACCATAGCCACGCATGCTTTGAACGTTTTCGAATTCGATTTCAGAACTTGTTGTCGGCCTAGTGGAGGTGGCACTCCCGGAGCGGCGCCTAAGTATTCGTCCCAGGTAGTGCACGAACGACCGGGTGGAGGAAGGCTTTTCCGATGGCGGAAGGTCTAAAGAAGAAGAAAAGGTTAATTTGGAGACGTTGAAACCACCTTGGAATCTTCGTCCGGAATGTTCGTGTTGCCAATCGAGAGGCTCTGCATGAATGCTTTGTTCTTCTTGATGTCGTCAGAGGTCAGATGTTCTCTTCTCTTCCTCGTGACCAGTGTCATGCCTTCCACGGAGTAGAAGTCGGATTCGTATTCGCCGACTGTTTCCTAAGAGTAGGTCGTAAGAAACAGGGATCGCAGGTTAGACTTACTGATTTCTCCTGCTTGAAAATCCAGCCGGAGTAAGCCCTCTCAAAAGTGATAGGTTTCGTTGACATCTGCACGGAGACGATATCCGATGACATAAGGACGTCGACTTCCTCGTCTAGCTCTGCGTCCGACTCGTGATGTCTTACTCGCTGGAACACCTTCGCCTTGTTGTCGAGTATCACCAGCTGCTTCGATTTGTCCGCCGTCGAATTGTAGATGAAGGAGATGTCGCCGCGTTCCCAACTTCTGTCGTTGAAGTCGACGAGTGTCGTATCCAATCGGAGCGAAGTTCCACGTTTGTAGATCTTACATACGTCGGACGGTAACATCTTCGAGAGGAGAGGTACTGAATACGGTAGGGTGAGGCAGCGAAACACAATTAAGGACTTACTCCAACTATGAAAGTCCCATTTGAGTTCGAGGTAGAAGTCACCTAGATTCGATAGCATCTCGATAAGATGAGGCTTCTTGGAGACCATGCTCTCCCTCGACTGGGCTTTCAGCTTTCGGAGCATGGTCGTTATGATCTGCCGGTCGCCGTAGCTGATTGCTTCCATCAGGGTATTCCACCCGTCCCGGTTCTTTATCTTCACGGGGGCATTGTGGGCTAGTAGCAACGCAGTGGCTTCTAAAAGGAACGAAATATTAGCTGTCACTTCAACTCTTCCTGATGCATTTAATGTTTTTTAAAAAGGTAAAAAGGTTCAGATTTGCGTTTCGGGTGGCAAACCTTCTTTGCTGTAAAGACTCGAAGTATACGCATTGTCCCTTCGTCCCCACGCCAATTTGGTTAGAGAAAAGCTTAAATTAGTTTTGGCCACGGGTGGCCGATTTCGCAACCGACCTCGTCTCTGCAAACGTGAGCCTACTGGTGAATTTCAGCAAATTTTTTTTAGGGAAACGGTCCATGAAAGTCTCACCTCGATGTCCAAGCATCGTCGATATATGAAGGGCAGTGTTCCCGTGCATATCCTGCTCGTACAGATCAGCACCTAAACAAATGAAGATTAGAAGAAGAACAGGCAAATTTGATTTACCCGACTGGATTAAGTGAGAAATCAGCTTTGTGTCGTTGAAGAACGCAGCTTTGTGCAGAGGAAAACGCTCCAAGTGGGCCATGGTGACAAAGCCTGGAACAGTAATAAAATTATCCGGAAAAGTTAAATGGTCACGAATCTAGACGTCTGTGTCGCGCGAAAGTCTAGACAGACAGTCTAGAGTTCATCAAAGTGAATGAGCTTTGAAGAACGAAAGTCACGGGCTGGATGCTAGGACTGAGGATTGTTGCAAGGTCACCAAACATAAGGCAAGAAGCCGCCCGTTGGAAAATGAACTTCGCCAGAAAAGTGCGCGAGGAAAAAGCACATAATGACCTTTTAAAATTGCGTTATCCCACAGACAAGCTAATCGAGGAACGGGCACACAAGGGATACAAACGCGAGCAACTGGATACCTATTGGGGATTCCCCCTGAAACACTCCCGCAGGCGGTCTTGGTCCACAAAATATCAAGTCCTCTTGACGAAACTTATGCAGAGCAAAACAAGTCAGCTGACGGCTAGTCCGGTTCTTCCAAGGCAAGTCAAGGCCGCGTCTCCCAATTCTTCCGCGCTAATCTAATAAATCTGTCGCACGGCTATAAAACGGTCCACAGACACATCTGTTCTCCTTTGTTACTAAACAAATTACGGTAGGTGGACTGGCGAGGTGGAATGCACAGCAACCCGTTTTTTGGGGGAAAAGACCATCTCTACAAATGTTTTAGGAGGTTACAAGCATCAGCGGGCCGAAGGCTAATCGTTTCGGACCCACCGTACCCACACCTCCAAAAGTACGCGCCCCAAGACGTTTAGTCGTCCTTATCCTTCATTTGAAAACGTGCCACAAGGTTGAGGCCATGTTTACGCAAACTCTAATTAAGACTTTGGCAGAAAACGGCTCTCCCAATTGCAAAATCGATATCAAACGTAAACACACTCGCAGCTGTACTGGATTACCGCGTATAAAGAGTACGCCCGTTGAATTTTTCATAGGATAACTTAATCAACAGCGTTCTCGCCACAGATGGGCGATCATTCGCGTCATTCAATGGGAGAATAGTATAAGAGAATGATGGCGGAAAAGGGACCGAAATGACTCATATGCCACAAAAACGGGACTTTAACGGGGTAACTGAGGAGTGAATCAGGAAACCCATCAAACGTTGCGGCCGCCATCAACTTTTGAGAATAGAAGGGAGGTTGTGGACGGGCTATTCAAGCACCTTTATCCCACAAACAGCAAGCGAACAGCAGCTCTCCGTGACAGCGATTAGTCACGTCCCGCTATCGCTCCCGACAATCTGCGGCAGGAAGCGGCGTTGAAAATGGATGCAAAGAATGTGCAAACTTAGCGGAAGATGGGCTGTCCCAGAATGTCAACGCAAGAACGCGTTTTTTCGCTCCAGTGTTGATGTGGGTGACGAGACCTACTCTGATTGCGGCGCGGTAGTAAAGTGGGTATAGGCGAGAATAAGCGACCGGATGGAGGCAGTGACAAACAAGCGAATGGAGCGACGTGGGAATAAACCCAAAGCGTGGTTTGGAATTAACAGTGGTACTCGGGACAGTGGGCGGTCGTCGCGGGTATGTGTGAGCTTCTTGAGGCTTGTCCTCCTCGCGAAGTACAACTGACAAAGAAAGTGCTCAAGTACTGATACGCAACTTGCTCAGGTGCATCATCACTAGAAAATCAGGTATTGTCCCAAGCGATTACTGTCACATTTGAGCAAGGTCAATAGTCACTAAACAAAACAAAATAAAACAACACGAGGTCGAGAAGAGGGCATTGCACGCGTATGATATTAACGTATTAAAGTCCAAGGTAAACGCACATAGAAAACCCAATAGTACGGAAAGTGTCACTCATTACGTCAAACTGTGAAAGTGTTTGAAAATACTCCACCATAACCGGTTCCAGGCATCCCAAATACGAGCAGGGCTTCAAGGACGAAGCGTAGACAAATTTGGAATGAAAAACGTAGCGGAAGTGGTCTGCTACATGTTCTATTCTCGGATTTCGACACATGCAAACAACGCTAATCTCGCCACTTCGACGAAAACAGGGGAGTCGCTGTTGGTGAGCATCTCATTAATCTCTCGTTACATCACAACGACTAGACGGGAGCATCGTGGAAAATAACAACCACCTAAGTCGAAAGAAACCAAACGTCACAAAGGAGAGGACACGAGCCTTTGATTCATTTTGGGCACTTATGCGTAAAGTCCATAGAAGGCAAGTACGGACGCCGTCCGTATCCGGAACGACCCATAATGGAAAACAGCCATAAATAGCTGAAAGGTCATAAGATGCAACGTGGGATATAGGCAAAGAAACGGAAATGTTAGAGTGACGATCCTGTGATGCAAGCATCAACACATAGCATATCTCCCTCCAACGGATTAAAGGGGCAACTTTCAAGACAAGTTCCATTGTCGAATTGCAGACGAAAATTCGGGATTATATGATTTAATTAGAAATTACACAGTGAAAGGAGGTCAAATAATGGCGAGATGCAGTCAGAAAGTGGTGAATCAAACGGAATGTGAATTCAGCGAAAACGATCGTTTAAACGAAACCAAGAATGGAACTGAAAGTAGGAAAAACATGCTGGCTCTATGATCCATCCGATTTAAATCGCGATACTGGGCGATTTAGAGCATTAAATACGTTCCAATACACGTACATACCGTAATCCGTTAATATGTTACCGTATGCGCGATCAACCACGTACGCCCTCAGAATTGGGAAATCCACGTCTGAAGATATGATGAAGGAGACACCAGGATCAGAAAACAAGTTCTTTCGACGGTCCAATTATGATATACTTATCGCGCACTGTTTCTAAGGAACAACAATTCCACTCGACAATCGATCCAACCATTCATTCCCACCCATTCATACAGTGAAAACAAGGAAGGCCAAAAGCGAATAGAGCATCGTATCCAAGCGACTGAGTATGGTAGGGTATCCTCTCAAAAAGGCAAAAAACGGCTCACAGCTCCCAAGCCGAAGCGGACACAAAGTGTGCTCGTCGATCCCGGGCAGCCTGCAAATGACAGCTTCTCCTCGTCGTGATGGCGAAGCGCGGGTCGTAATATCGGCTTGTGAAACGCGAGCGGAAAGCGGAGAAGAAAGAAGGATCTTCGGAAGGAAGGGGGACAACGAAAGACGCGGGATTTTATCGCCCTCCCCGCGAACACGCTACCCGCAATGGCGATGATCGCGCGCAAATTAGGCACGCGACGTAATCGGTTGCCAACAACGGCGCCAACCAATCTTGCAAACGATGACTTCGTCCGCTGCTGGATTTCAAGGCAGCGGGGGTGGGAGGAGCGTTTTTGGAGGATGCGAGACCGACCGGAGGATGTTCACCACAGGTCTCGATGGGTAGACAAAGCACGACCAGCAAGGAGGTGATTTGAAAAGGTGTCTCTGTCTGTTGTTTACAGACGTGGAAGATGCTTGCAATCACGACTGAAGATGCGACTGATGCGCTTGCAGCCATCTGAGGTGGACGCTCAGCCACGGATCAGTCTTGCTACTTCATTTGCAGGGCTGTATACGTTTCAAACCTTCTGCACTTTTTAATTCGCTTGTCCGGAGACCTCACTTCTTCTCTCACTTCATCGGGTGCCCTTGGCAACGTGGGATTGAGCTATTTTTGACTCTTCGTGTTTCATCTTGTTTTTTTCCTCTTTTACATTTGTCGTGTTGCTATTCTAGTGTTTTTATAGATATCTGGTATTTGCGTTGGCAAAAACGGCAGAGGAATCCCATATCGCTATCCGTATTCTATAAACTACCTTAGGTTTGAAAGCTTATTATTGAATCGACAACATGAAATCCTGTGTTACTGAGTCGAAATGACTACAAATGAATTTTCCGAGCTTGCTGGATTTCTTATCGCACCGTTAGCCTCGAAAGTTTGCTTTCGCTAGGAATAATTAATGACGACCATTTACTATAGGGAGAGCACACAGAGAACGGCCAGCTCGCTGTTGTTTCGTCTTTTAATTCATCATTCAACTGCCTGATACCTTGAAAACCTTTATGAACAGGTTTTGCCTCGCACCCTGTTTGTCGAACTGACGGCCAAGCACACCTTTCTCCTCCGGTCGATGTCATTCTCGCATTTATTCGTGACTCCGTCTAGAGTACTACAACGAGCCCAGTACAAGGATTCGCGGGGATTCCAGATCCTGTATGTTCTGCTGTATACTGGCTTCTTCCAGGTCCAAAATGACGCTCCGTTTGAGCGCAGTCTCCGCCAGTTTCATTGGCAGGCTCCCGAGAATAGTTGCTAGGAGAACGGCAGCCACGGTACCGACCACGCCTTCGCCGGTAACAAATAAAAAATCCGACGTGATCAATCAGCGCGCCGACATGCTGGAGCAGATCGACATTGAAGACTTACCTCGCGCACAGAAACGCTTCGCTAAGCAGTTTGAGCAGGTGAACGAAGAGCGTATTAAAGAAATTTTCGCCAAAAATTACAAGGTCAGTCTGTTTCTTTTTTTTCCTTTTTTTAGAGCGAGTTCTGCACGTACTCCGACCTGTATAATAGGCTGTTCCTTCATTCCCCCTTTTAGAATCACATTTCGCTTACCGCTCTCCTGCTACTAGTCGTCGGTATTTACTACTACACAATCTACGCTGTGAAACAGGAAACCTTCTTGGAGGAGATTGACGAGGAAGTCGCTGTCGAACGCGCGCAGAAAACTCATGATAAGAAATAATCTCTACTTTTTTGTTATTAGGTTTTGTTATTTGTAATGTTGCGTTAAATGGACAACTCAAGACGTTCGCGTGATGGTGCAACCCGTTTCAAACGGTTCAAGGATTCTTATTGGATGTTGTGTGATGCTTTCAATTTCGACTTTCAGATGATTAACCTCATTCCGGTCGCGGGTCTCGATATGACACCGACCGGCATCTTCTGGGCGGTACTGGCAGTGAATTGGGGACTATTCCTTATCGATTATTATCTCTCATATCGTCAAGTAAGGGATTACCCAGAAATCATTTCTATAACACTTACATTTTAGTATCGGGTGCACAAAATTAATGAGAAGCGACCGGACCATCTCTCTGAGATCATCAGCGTCGAGGAGTACGACACGGCTCGCAAATACAAGCTCGACAAACATCACTACAACTTCGCTCATAACCTCTACTCCCAGCTAGAGAATACGGTACGTCTCACTAATGGAAAAGAATGATCTCATCTAAATCTTCTATAGGCAATTCTGTGTTTTGGCGTTCTGCCAATTCTGTGGACCTACAGTGGCATCCTGGTGCAATCACTCTTCAACACAACCGCCGAAATTCCCCAATCTCTCGGATTCGCGCTTCTCTCGGGTGTGATGTCCTTGATTCTTGAAACTCCCTGGGACATGTACGACACTTTCGTTATTGAAGAACACCATGGTTTTAACAAGCAGACCATGGGCTTCTTCATCACTGACAAGATCAAGAAGTTCGCCGTTTCTCAGCTAATCTCGGCGCCCATCCTTACCGCTCTGATTTGGATTGTCCGCAACGGAGGAGAGTACTTCTTCTTCTACGCATGGATCTTGGTCTCAATCGTCATTTTCATGCTCATGACCATCTACCCTGAGTTCATTGCTCCCCTTTTCGACAAATATGTGCCTCTCCCCGACGGTGAGTTGAAGACCAAGATCGAGGAACTGGCCGCCCGACTCTCCTTCCCCCTCACGAAGCTCTACGTCGTACACGGATCAAAGCGGTCTACTCACAGCAACGCCTACATGTACGGGTTCTGGAAGAACAAGCGTATCGTCATCTACGACACTCTGCTGAGCGAAGAGGCCAATGAGCAGCTGAAGGATTTGTGGGGAACGAAGGAAGATGAAAAGAAGACGGAAGAGAAGGAAGGCGAAGAGAAGAAGGAAAAGAAGCGGAGCATTGGAATGCAGAACGATGAGGTGGTCGCCGTCTTGGGCCACGAGCTCGGTCACTGGGATCTTAGCCACACGCAATTCAACCTCCTCATGGCCGAGGTACTGTTTCCCGAGTGACTAAGGTCTCACAAAAATGATTTTAGGTCAATCTCCTCCTGTTGTTCGCGGTCTTCGCCTACTTCTACCGCCAAGAATCCCTGTACCACGCATTCGGATTCTCCACCCAACCCACCCTTATCGGCCTGATGATCGTCTTCCAATTCGTCACTGCTCCTTACAACCAGCTGATGGGCTTCATCATGAGCGTCTGCAGTCGCCGTATGGAGTTCTCCGCCGATGCTTATGCAGCCAAACTGGGATTCACAAAGCAGCTGAGCTCTGGACTCATCAAGATCGGAAAGGACAACCTATCGCTGCCCATTGACGACCCCTACTTCTCCGCCTACAACCACTCTCATCCCCCAATCCCGGAGCGTCTTGCAGCGTTGAAAAAGTTCGAGTAGCTTTCAAGAAGTCGTAATTTATTCACTTCTCCGTTTTTATTCTAATCTAATAAATCGATGATCAAGTTTGATGTATAGACTCGTATCGTAACAATATTCCAACAAGCAACAAACAAAGTAACAAACAAATAACGTATAACATGGATAACGGGTTAACAAGGGATTGTACACTCACTCTTCAATCTTGGCCTTCTTGGCCTCGGTCTCCTCACCACCCTCATGAGGTCTCTTCTGGGCTGGAGAAGCGGGCTTCGCTGGCGCAGCCTCGGCGGCCTTCTCAGGCGCGGGAGCCGCTTCCGTCTCATCGGCGAAGACTTTCTTCGTGGCCTTCTTCTCCTCCTTCTCAACGTTGCGGTCGTTGTTGCGGCCTCGGTCTCCGCGGAAGCCTCCACGTCCACGTCCTCCTCTGCCGCCGCGACCTCCGCGCTTGCTATTGTCGTGTCTGTCACGTTTCGTCGCCTTCTGCTTGTTAAATTCCACCCAATATTGCGCCTCCTCGTCGCCTTCGAGGACCTTGGCAGTGATCTCGGCCTCCTTGTACATGACCTTTCCGTCGGTTCCCTGGGCGACGGCCTTCTCCCAAGCCTGCTTCGCGCCGTCCTCGTCACCGCCGAAGCGAATTTGGGCCTAGAAGGGAGACAGGTTAGACTGAAGGCACAGGGGAACATAGCGGGGTAAACAATGTCTGGAAGAACAGACAATGTCATGTAGACAGACAATGTCTGGAAGGATAGAATGGATTACCTTGGACTGGCCGGCCTCGTACACAACGTAGCCAACATCTCCGAACTGGCGGAAGAAGTTCTTCAGGTCGTTCATCGCCGCGTCAGTGGGCAGGCCCTCGACGTCGAGGATAAGTCCCTTGGTGAACTGGGCAAGCACCTGGCTCTTGGCGCGCTCGGCATCCACGGCGTTCCGCTTGGCGTTCTTGGCGGCACGCTCGTTCTGGCGGCGTTCCTTGCTCTCCTGGGCGTTCTTCTGCCAGAAGTCGTTCTGCATCATCTTGGTGAGCTCCTTGCCCTTGTACTCCTTGACGTCGTTCTCGACGAAGACCTTCGCCTCCTCGTCAGTCTTGAAGGTGACGAACACGGATCCTTTGAATGTCTTGCTGGGCTTGGCGCGGCGCATGAGGACGTTGTCGACGTTTCCACTCTGGCTGAAGAACTGAAGAAGGTCGTCGAGCTTGGCGTCCTCCTCGAATCCCTTCACGTAGACGGTGCGGTTCTTGATGGTCTGCCAGTACTCGAGCGAGTTCTCTGGCACGGGGATATCTGCGCTGCGGCGGATCTTGCTGTTGTCGTCCGACACATCGATGAGCTCAGAAGTGGCCAGGGCCTGAGCGATTTCCTCCTTGTCTGACGAGATCTGCGCCAGACGCTTGAACTTGAGCATCGTGTCGAGGGTTACCCCTAATAACTTTGATTAGAAACGTAAAAGGACACATGCACTTACATCCTTCATCCTCCTTAAGACAGTCCTGAAGGAACTTGTCGCGGGGAAGGTTGATATCACCGAAGTAATACTCAACCTGTCTGCGAATCTGAGCGGCTTTGTCTTCTCCGGCCATTGTAAAGCGCTCTGGAATGAGTAGAGTTTAGGAAAGGCTCGGAAGGATCTTAACGCGGACACGGACGCGAAATCTGGAACAACACACGGACGAGGAACTGAACAACGGAGAACCCAAGCGTATATAAATAAGGTCCAAACTAATGCAAAGCCGTGCAACGTGGTGGCAGAATTGACAGCAAGTAAGGAGTGAGGTGTGAAGTAAAAACGCGGAAATAGAAATCGATCCCAGCGGCAGCGCAATACCTCTGATGTGTCCGAAGACTCGAAAGAAAATTACTGTCTCGTGCCGTAGACGTCTCCGTCTGAACACAACACGGTGGAGGTCCACAATGAAAACAACGGCCCATCCTTATATCCCAGCCGCCCGCTGGAACATCGCATCTTTTCGAAAGAAGCATCGCACACATTGGCGGAGCGGCGCGCCTTCTGTACGGTAGTCACTGCTTTCGCGCCAAGACCAATCGCCGAGTTGATGAACGATTTCGAAGAAGCGTAGGAGCGGCTTCGGCGACAGATGTTCTTCCTCGGGGCACGTATCGCCTCGCTCCTTGTTGCCAATCGGAAGGGAAGAACGTGTCTGACAGACATGTTTGTGAGACGAAGACAACGACTTTCGTCATGGGTGGTCGTTGGTCACGGAAGTCAAGAAGCTTGAAGTTTGCTGCTTCTAAGAAGTTGTACTTCAGTTGTAGCCCCGTTGCTAGGCGACTCTCATGTCTTTCTTCTTATTAGAACGTTTGCAACACACCATATTCACACTTTTGGAAACATTCGGAAATGCGGAGCTTTTTGGTTTCGATGCATCTGTCTTGATCGATTTTTACCGGTCATGCGATCTTGTTCCTTGTGGCTACAAGTAGCAAGACTTTGGAATAACTGGTGTTTGTGACAATTCCATGCCGATAGATTGCTTGGGCGATGTGCAAATGAGAACTGTAAGGTACTTGAGCCAGAGTACGATATACCGTCTCAGACCTCCTTCGGCATACTGTACTCGCGGTGTTGACCTCAGGTCCTTACAATGGCTAATGTACTCGGTCATTGTAGATGCTTTGCTAGGCGACTCGTCTCCTTTTGGATGCATTATAACCTCCGGATAACGTGAAATATGTGATATGAAAAGGCGTTCCGCACAATGATTGTCAGGCTTGGATGACTACTTTTAAATGGAACTAACTTTCAGATATGCAGGACAGCGGAGAAACGACGCTTCGAAGACCGAAGGCCGGAGAAGACGACGATGACCTGCTGCGGATGGAGGAGGAATTCCGACGAGCCGGAAAACCAAGTGCTGCGACTGTCGTCCGTGTTGGACAGGTTTGACCCTTTTGACGCTTTGCGGCCTCTCACTCACCGATTCCAGAAGCCAGCACCACCCCAAGCTGCCCCGAAGCCTACTGTCCAAGCTGCAGAGCCGAAAGCGAAGAAGATAAAGGTGGGCGCGGGAAAAGTGAACATCAAACTCGAAATGATCCCGGAAGAGGCTTCTTGTGTCCTCCGCGGAGTCAAGGAGCGCTATGTGGGGTTCTTCGAAGTCCCCGATAAGTGTCCGCCATTCGTCGCGGAGAAGGCCGAGCCAAGTAAGCTGTCCGATGACGGATTCCCAGATGCCGTGGATTTGAGCGACTACATCACGGGACCCTTTAAAGCCGCGCCTGGGAAGAGCATTTTCGCTACAGCCTTCTTGGCCGAGAACGGGGAACTGGAAACAGGTAACCAGTAGATCCTTGCGAACGCGCTTATCCGGTGCAACGTTCAGAAGTCGAAGAGCAGTACAGGCCTTCTGAAGAGGAATCGTCAGAAGATCCATTCAAAGAGAACGATCAGAAGATCGCGTCCATGGATCCATCGGAGGTCGACGACGCTCTCAAAGAAGTCGCCTCCAGCCTCAGTCCCGAGATGATAGAGATGCTGCGGAAGAGAGGCCAGAAGAAGCTTGCCCAGGGAGGCAATAAAGTCCCTCAGTACATCCCTGCTCGCATGTCCAAGTTCAAGCAGAACAAAATGGGTGTAGCACCACCACCACCGAAGGCAGAGGAGACGCCCGAGAACCCGCACGTCCAAGAGGCGATTAAGAACATGGAGATTATGAGCACGAAAGACCAGGAATATGCCCGCCTCGCGGTGGTAAGTAGTTGTCCATAAAGATAAGATGCTGAGGGGATCTCTTGTAGGACGCCGTGCAACTGGAATTGCAAGCGAAATGTGTCCGAAACTTGGGACCGAGGCAGCAGGAGAAAGTTGTAAATCTCTTCGATATGTTGAAGAGGTCCAATTCGTAAGTGCGACATGAGTTTATGCGTGTTTAAGGAGGGTGCATTTAGAAAGACAACCGACCAAGTGATTCTCCTAGCTCGTAAGAAGATCGACGACGCACAGAAGCTGTATCTCGAGGAAGTGTAAGTTTGTGCAGAGAATGTCCGTTGACTCCAACTCGCTTCTTAGGCGTTTGAGCGAGGATAAGACCGTTCTCCAATTCCCGGCCCACATCAATCCTCTTCTTGACAATGCCTGGACATTCGTACCGATCAGAAAAGTGTTGGATGCTGTGCAGCAACGTGGAGGGGTCACAGAAGACGATATCGAGATCGTCCAGCTGGCGCTTCTATGGTCTCTACTCCTGTTTACTGAGAAAGAAACACTGTTTTATCTCACCATGCAGCTCAATGACGTTTATGTGAGACTTGGTGAGGTATTCCTGATGGGTATGACCAGCTCCCTTACCTGGATTTGATCGGCTTTGGTTTCAGGACCGGACGTGTACGAGGACTCCGTGATAGCCCATTGCCTCGACAGATTTTTGCGACTTTATTTGCTTAAACAGGCCGAACAGGGTTTCGAAGGCGAAGCAAATAATGAAAAGCGTTTCAACAAGGGGCTGAGGCTGTCCCTAGTGAGCCCAGTTTCCGGGCTCGACAACTTCGTTGCCTTGTAAGTCCCTCGCAAAACTCACACGCGATCACCTAAACCTTTAGCTACGAGGACCTGATACAGCGATTCGAGGAGTTCTCCAACGGAAATGTGAACTTCACCCTTCACCTCCTCATCGGCGCGTACTTGAACTCGTCTCTACAAGACTCTCTTCTAACGATCCGCGCTCTTTGGGATCCGAAGCGCACCCTTCTTCGTCTCGTCATCGCAAAATCTCCTGCAATGGAAAGCATTGTGAATACAGTTGTAAAGGCACGCCCCCTGCAACTGGATATTGTACAAGACCACTTCTACGAGGCCTACAGCTCCATCATCATACAATACGCGCTGTCACTGAAGATGGGCACGGTTAATGCAGGGAGAAACCCGACAATGTTCGCACTGGCGGTCAAGGAACTGGAAGCCTTCCTGGAACACCAGAAAAGAAAATCAGGGGATGCGAGTGAAAACTGTTTTGAAACGCTGATTCCCGCTGCGAAATCCGCTTTGGAGAAGTCTCGAGACGTCTAAGTTTACTACTCAGGCGTTTGTTGTTTTTTTCGCTTTGTACGGGTGCCGTTGTTGCTGAAATAAAATGTTGCTACTTTGTCGGTCGACCTTTCCCAAGTTCTGTAGCTGCACAGAATGATTATTTTCACTTGTTGCAGGAGGTAGACAGTCTATTCACGGGTTAGACTGTCTTGCGTGTCTTGCTTCGGTCTCAGACAGACGAGATATTCCAGACTGTTCTGCACGTAGAGAGGTCAGGTGAAAGAGTATTCGCGTTGCAGATTGGTCGGTATCCTCGTGTTAAGGTATGCGTTTCGTAAGGAAATCGTGTCCCGGCGTGATGTCCTTGCTGTGATAAGCAACATACGCTGCCAGTCCGAGAGGGCGAACCTGTCCTGTTTCACTTTTGTCTTATGTCCATGATGATCTCAATCAGAGGTGTGCATGCTCGTCCTTGCTTTATTCGCCTGATCTCAATGCCGATTGCATACCCCGGTTGATTATTTTGTGTTACTCTATATTATAAAAGTGTTTAATATACCCAAGCTTCAGGCCCTTCTGCAGCGCCTCACTGTTCTTGGTCCACAAGCAAAGAAGCTAGTACATCAAGCCAGCAGGACTACTGTTTAAGTGTGTTGAAGATGGTAAGCACTTTGCTGTTTTGATGTCGTTGTTCTATTGTCCATTTAGCTCAGCTTCGACGATCATGCGCGTCCATTGATGTACATGGTTCTCCTCAAAGTATACAAAGTGCCCACATGGAATACGCTGAACAGGAATGGACTGCCATACTGGACATGGTACTACAAGCGTCTCTCGAAGGCTCACGAATATACGGAGAAGCGGCGAGGTGCCGCCGCTCTCAGAGCTCTTCGCGACCGTCCAAACTGGGGTCACCGGCAGGAGTTTATCCGGCGATTCCACACTGACGACCCCGAGCGATACTTTACCGAAGACCCAGCGCGCATCTCCAAGCAAATCAAGGAGTATGTGTTGCGCGCGGAGTACGTCGATTCGCCTTTGTTTTCTGTGGGAACTCTGTCGGATTCGGTATGTCAGGCGATATTCATTTCTGCGAATACTTACCCTTTTATTTTAGCTAACTGAAAGCATTGAACCCGAGGCCGACACATCCACAGCGGACGACAGCGACGACCCCTGTATCATCTGCCTCGGTCCCTTTGTTGAAAGCCGTAATAACAAGACCACCTGTTTGTACTGCCACAAACCCTTCCACGGAAACTGCATGGTAAGCAAACTTAATGTGGCTCTCGTAAACTCGCTTACTTCAGATGCGGTGGATGAATCAGTCGACCTTCTGCCCCCACTGTCGCTCAGAAAGTTGGGTCAATGTCACCGATTTGTCACAGGATGAATTGGCCGGGTATGGGGACCGTGGAACGCCCTTCTCGGAGTATACTGTAACATCTCTCTCGTCAGATGGGAACGACCGATCCAATCCCTTAGAATTGGAGGAGTTTAGAGGTACGAGGAAAATCTTATTCATTCTCTTACAGATTCTTTCTTTAGACACGATGAATCAGTTTGAAGAACGCTTGAACCGCATGGCAAGTAACTTTGAAGAACGTTTGAACCGCATCGAAAATGTGCAAGAGAGGCTTGTGCAGCTTCTAGAAGAGAACCTCGCCCGGTAGAACATGAAATCCGGCCCAGTAGAGCTAGTCCTGCCCTGTGTGAAAATCACATGTTAATTTATTGCGTTTGTAAGATTATGTCACTAATCTCATTGTATCTCTTGTGAAGGAAAGACCATTAAAACTTTAATCTCTTTTATATAATACATGTCTCCCCGGAATGTCGATTCTCAGATGTGTCCGCTTCAGCGCTACTCGATCGTCGTCGTTGTGGTGTTAGAAGAAGGAAACGTCTCCATATTTCCTGGACATCTCCATTGTCAGCGAGTGAGGGGACATCAGACTGAAGGTCTCGATCGTGCAGAGGGTTTCCCGCTTGAACGCTGCTACTTTCTGCAAGAGTTCAGTCGCACCCAGGAGATCTAGTAGGGAGCGAACCTGGACGTTGGATATCCTGAGAAGGAGGGCGGCGAAGCGGTAGGCGCTCTCTTGAACGTCGTAGACGCCGTCCAGATACCGCCGGAGCGATTCGATCACACGGGAGCGTTTTTCGGCGATGGCGACGATTGCCTGCTGACTGAGAGTGAGACACTCTGAAGTGGGCGTTGAGTTTAGAGGACGAACGGCTCACCGGGATCGAAGAGGATGATCGCCTGGAGGAGGACGTACTCCACGCGGCTCATCTTCATGCGCCTGATGGGCTGCAGGATGTGGTTGATGACGGCGACGACCGTGGGGATGAGTCCGCTGCGCTCCTTGAGGATGTTGGCGGTGATGTTGCGGAAGCCGCAGAGTCCGTCGGGGAAGACGATGCGGTCGTTGTACTTCTCGGGCGTGTGGAACGCCTCCGAGAGGACGAGGTTGGAGAAACCCGTGTGCACGAGAAGGTGCTGCTTGTCCGTTTCAGTGAGGTTCTGCAAAGGAAGATGACGTGTTACTGTACTGGGCGGAGACGGTCTGTCTAGGCACTATCTCTTTCTAGACAGCTAGACCATTGACTCTGTCTTACCTGGAAGACGCTAAAGCTCTTGGCCCACTCGATCATCGTGGAGAGGATCTTGGCCCGCCAGTAGGAGAAGTTCATCTGCTCGCCCGGCTTCATCTGGCACACCTCGTAGTCCTTGAGTGGCTGGTCGAACGTGCTCATCGTCTGCACCAGCGCCTCCTCGATGCTCGGGTGGATGGGCGCTATGGTCGACGTGAGCATCATGAGGAACTTGTCCTCCTTGGAGAGAAGCTCGTCGACAAGGGGGTCGCCGATCGTCGTCTTCACCTCCTTCAGGTTCACGAACTCCACCGTTTTCCTCTTTCTCCGCCTCTCTACGTTCAGTTCTAGAGTGGGTTACGGTAGGTCAGGGCGTGAGGCGTATTGTGGTACCTGTCCGGTCCATACCGACCGCAAGGCACTTCTTGTAGCGACAATGTCTGCATCCGCAACGCATCTCCTTGTCGATTGGGCAGTTGCCGTTGGCTTTGCAAGAGTAGGTGCGGTTCTGGAAAGGTTACGGTAGATTTGGTTAAGGAAG
This sequence comes from Steinernema khuongi, assembly GCA_016648015.1. Classification (NCBI taxonomy): domain Eukaryota; kingdom Metazoa; phylum Nematoda; class Chromadorea; order Rhabditida; family Steinernematidae; genus Steinernema; species Steinernema khuongi. The sequence goes on along the minus strand of JADLIF010001448.1, from coordinate 97,711 downwards.
CACTATAAAAATGAGGGGGGGAAGACGAACCAAAGGCATCCCTTCTTACGTTATTTGCAAAGCTGACTCTGCTTGGATCACATCGTTTCAAATGTCCTTGTACACTGCAACCCCTACGTGTCCAGCCTTCTGTTGAAAGATTAGAGATCGCTTTTGAGGTCACGGTTAGTAGTTTGAGGCTGATCTATTGCGCCAACGTGGACAGGACTGTGAAACTTACGTCCATGATTGCTTTCGACTACGCCTATCGACCCGGGAGGCGACCAGAGGGAGAATGACAGAAAGGAAAGCGCACTCTAGAGGAGGAGACCACGGAGGAGAGATCGAAGATCTCTTTTGCACTGTTTTCCTCGACTGAACGCGCATAGCAGATGGGGACGATAACCTGCTGAGGGTTGAAAGATTAGAGATCTCCCTGACGGTCACAGATGAGGAATTTAATGTCCTCCGGGTCATGTTTTGTGGCCGAACCCTAATGTGGTTACTTATAGCAATATATTGGAAGTACAATCAATCGCACTTTCCTCCTATCAACCTTTAAGAAGTTGTGTCACGAGATTCAAACAAAGGAAGAGATCCGAGGGAGAAGACGAACTGTTTAACGTGGAGTTTCTTCCATCCTTTCGTGATTTTAGGAACTAGCAAGATAAACCAGGGACTACCTAGGATACTCGAGGAGGCGAAACCCAGCAATGAGAAGTACCGATCGAGTGGCGCTCATTCAAGAGGTCTTTGATCCTTTGATTCTCCTCCTTGAGTTGCAGAAATGTTCCGACCAGTTATAAAAATCGGGAAAAAATGTTCAAAGAGAAGGAAACAGGCTCTCCTAGATAACTCCGCATTTAGAAATGACCTTGCAGGCTCCAAAAAACGTAAACCGGCTTTCGTTTTCGCACAGGAAGGGGCTACAGGATACAGTACTCGCAGCATTGTGAGTTAGTGCTATGGAGCTACCCCAGCTGGCACGAAGCATGTCGTGAGCCCTCGAAGGATTGTCCCAAGGTCCCAACTCACAAGTTAGCCTACCTCGATGATGACCCTCCTGAAGAACGTTTTGCAGCCGTTACAACTTGCTACTCCGTAGTGGATTCCTACAAGCACTCGTCAGGCCTGGGAACTGGTGCTCCAACCTACCCGAGGCTGTGTCTCCGCAGACGACGCACAGCTCGCCAGGTTTGAACCGCTTGAGAGCTTCCTGGCGCTGTCGTATCCTGGCGAGCGAGGTGGCGGCGTGCTGTGCGTGCTCCTCGTCGTCGTCGTGGCGCAGTGCCTGCAGCGAGTTGGGGTCGAGCGTCGAGTGGTAGCAGGACACGATTCCCCTCGGGTCTCCTCCGGTCACCAGAGGCTCCAGAAGGGACATTCTCGACGGAATCGGCGTAATGTTGACCTGAAGTGAGGAGAGGTGAGGGGGAGGGAGGGAAGCACGCGGAGTTTATTAGGAAAAGGAAACGAGCAAAATACTTAGGATTAGCGGATCGAGAGAAGATAATAGGCGGAAATGGACCGTGTATGGGGGGGGGTCCCAAAGTATTCGTGCTTCGTAGAAAGAGCACAAGTAATAAATAGCGTCAAAAATGTGTCACGGAAAGTTCTTGAGAACTTCAGCACGGGATATAAAAGGAAACAGTCGCAAATAAGGGAAAACATGAATATAAGAGGTCATCGAACATGTATGAGCCGTTGAATGACTGTAGCAGATTGAGGAAACAACCTGAAGAAGGTTGGACGAAGGATCAGAAGGACTTTGAAAGAATAAAGCGAAGTCCCACAACCTCCTTCTCCGCAGAATACCCAAATGATCACTCTCTTGTTGTTCCTTGAAGTCTTATGCCTTCACAACTCGTAAACTGATTCTTACGAAATTAGATCTTTGTCCGTAGTGGGTCACAAAGATCGCGCACTCCACACAGTACTTAAGTGCACTTTTTGAAGTACGCGAACGTTCAACGTTCAGTGGTTTCCTTATGCGTGAAGAAGAGGGCGTGGGGCTTTATTTCCGTCACAACGCGATTCGCAACGCTTAGGCGGAGTTCGTAGAACATGGGACAAGGAAATGGTTAAGAATTAGGTGACCTTTCCGATGGCATGCGACTAGCGCTTGACGAAGATCATAGGAGAGGAGTGAGGAGCTCCAGAAGCCTGTGGGCCTCCTTCGCCGAGGATGACTCCAGGAGACTTGGTCAAAGGCAAATGAGGAGTGGTGTCGGGGGAGGGCGATAGAGCTTATGCTATGCGTACGTATGTTTATTACACACTTATCGGCTGATACAAAGGCGGAAATTTGTTTCCATGACAGCTAATACCTTTGCTGTGTTACTTCCTGGGCGGAAAAGGTTTATTATGAACGTATAACCTTGTTTTTACGACATCTGGAAGGACCGTAAGACTTCCTGTTTGATTTTATTCTTTAAAAAAGCGGACTGACAAGGGCTAAAGGATGTTAGCACGTTTGTGTCTTTTCAAGAAGGTCGAAATTGTAGTTTTGGAACTGCACAGCTGAGGACTTTGCAGAAGGCACGTAACAACCAAGATCGGAGAGACCAATTAGGTTCGAAAGGGCCAGGAAGGAAATGTGTGGCACAAACTATAGAAGGCTGGCATGAAAATAAAGGGGGGGGGGGGTTGAGAATGGACCAGATCCATTGACTCTTCGATGCTTCCCACTCTGATCTTTTGGGCTTCCAGTCCTTGTCCTTATGCAGCAAACAGTAAACACCCCTATGATCCATATTCTCGGAACTTCTCTGACCAAAGTGGATGCGCGATAAGCCAACGACAATGAAGAAGCGTGACACGTGACAGAGTCGCGGAAAGAAACCAGTATGCGGTTGGTCGAGGAAGTTCGATCTATGGTTTTGGGAACGGCAACAAGATCGGCGACTTTCAAAAGAACTTCTGGTCTTTCGGCCTTCTGATCTGTGGTGCAAAACGGGGCTTCTCTGCTCCCGGCCATAAACAACGCCAAGGAAGGAAGGAATTGCAGAGTTTGAAGTGGTCCTCTATGAGGCTTTTCGCCTCTGAAGTGGAGAAGCTTGCCTCCTAACGTAATGTCCGCCCTCATCCACTAGTAAAAGTCATAAAATCGATCTTAACTCTTTTTCAAACTACGTCAATCGCTGTCGGCCTTTGTGCACGATGAACACCATCTACGCTCCCACAATCGCTTTTGCCACCACCGTCCAGCGAGCAAACATGCCACGCGATAACCCAGCTAGTACTAGTCACCCTTGGCGATAAGACAGCTACGTGCAGGTAGGTGCGTCAATGGGACCGGGAGGCCAGCACAAACAAATGTGTGGCAATGTTTACGGCTGAAGGAGACCTTCGAAAATTAGCAACAGTTTCGAAATCTCTAGGAGTTGAGTGTTTTGGCCGCGAAGGAGGTGGACGCGAACAAGGAGGAGTCCTTCCTCAGCATTGGGAGGCGATTTGGAACTATAGCATGTTCAAGTGCTAAGGATTAGACCCTGGAGGCCACAATGTAGGATCATCCTCAGCGGTCCATAAATCTAATCAACTCCTTGGAAGTGTGTTTTGCTGACATTTCTACTGTTTTCCCATGGAAGCGAGGCTTAGCGTCGTAAACGGGATCAGACGGCTCATCTCCTTGTGGTGGAATTTCAAAACATTTCAAATATTAAAGCTAGTGCAGATGCCAAGTGCTGAATCTAAATGCTGTGGGCAAGTAGCTCTGACAGTTAACCAGATAGTGTGGTCTGAAAGCTCTGGTACACCAACTTTTCCTTTCCCGAATATGAACAGAATAAGGGAAAGGGGAAAACTTCTCTAACTCCACAACACTTCGCGTCACTAATATGATCAAATACTCTCCATTTCCACCCACCACTTGGCCCAGGGCTCGTCGCACTAATAAGGATTTCACAGGATGATAGGAGGATTCTAAATAGGGTGGGTAAGCAGCTTTGATCATCAACTACACAATGAGGTCTAAAAGCGTGTGACTGCAAAGCTTTCCGAAGTATTAAGAAGGACTCAGCAAACAGAATGGGGATTTTCTGACACGAAAAATGGAAATTTGCTATTTGGGGGCAGAAGGGCCGGGCAAAACAGCCAAAAAGGAGACAACAGGATGATTGGGGTAAGCCTCACCTACTTTAGAATTTCTCGTTAAGCCAACATGGAAGGGTTCTGTACCGTGTCCCGCACCGAAATAACAGCAGTGCCCACTAGGAGCCTTCTTGAGAAAGGAAACCATGCAGAGACAATCGGCAAGGCAAATTTCGAAAAACGCGTCTCCGCTCGACCTGTCGCTACGTGCTAAACCCGTCTTAACGGTCGTTTTTGTGACGGAACCCTTGCCGACGACTGGGGAACTTCTGCGAATTCCCAGAGGAGAGCTTATGGAATGGGAGACCTTCTTGACGCCAGATCCCAGCCCTGGACACAAGTATAGTCTCCTTCTAGGCTGTTGGACCGCCTAGAAGGCGCTTAGAGATGAGATGGTGACAAAGTAAAGCTATAAAGTAAGAACTGAGCAGAAGGAGTCAATCTGCAAGCCGTTCGTCACGGCTGCAACCAGCCGAGTAGGCTACGTGCCAACGGCCGCAGTCGAGTGAGGCGATGGGACCGACCGAACTTATGGGAAGTCATAAAAGTGGGTGCGACTAGGTTGCTCGGGGGATTCTGTTGCGTTTCGTGGGAAAATAGTTTTTTTCACCTTTTAGATTTCAGTAGGATTGAGAGGGTTCTGACCAGTGATCTCCACTCAACTCAAAAGTTGAGAAACTCGAGTCAAAAGTTGAGCCACCAGTCGGCTCGCATTCACTCGACAGAGAAATCGAGCCTCCGAGCCTCGTTTCGGGACCGAGTCGCAATCTCTGGTTGTGACAAGTGTGGCAACTTCACACATTTCAAAAGAACAAAAGTATCGTCGGAAAATAACAGAAACATATCCACTTAGAAGCCACTTACAGGGCTCTTCTCCGATCACCTCTCGTGTTATTGAGTTCTTGAGTTGTAGGATTCAGGGATGCAAAAAGAGGGCAACGTGGATTAGCAGACTATAAACGAAATTAAGCCACTGTTTACATGGACGCACGGACTTGTTTTTCGAGATTGGATTGGCGAGCGCTGAAAGTCACCGCGATCGCAACACGCCCAATCTCACGAATACTTCCTCAGTCATGCCTGGAATGTGCTTCTCCATGGAAACGTCGCATGCGCAGGACATGCCTCCAAGGGGAAGTGTATCTCGTGGGAAGCCAGAGCCGAAGCACAAAAGTGAACACACCTCTCAGCAGAATTCGCTCCATGTGTCACCTCGGAAATGTCTCAGTGAGGGACGTGCCGGGCAGACGAGACGTCTGGGCAGTGTCTGCACGGAGGGCCACGGTCACATTGACTCAGCTCAACAGTCACGAACACGCGCCTCGCAAGACCACAAATCACTCTACAATTTGAAGAAGAGACGCCAAAAAGGGACTGCTTGAGAAGTGGGATCAGATGCCAAGATAGGCTTGACTCTTCTTCTACAAGGAACTGTTGATGTCCAAGTCCGTTTATAAAGTTAGGTCAGATTGAGGGAACATAACCTAGCAGGACGTTCAACTGGGTAAAAAAATGAAAGCTGAAAAGGCTCCTAAGAGGCCCTTGGGCTACCTAAGAAGCGCTTAGAAAGGGAAGGTTACAAAGCTAGGGTCTACAAGCTGAGACCGGTCCGTTCTAAGTAGCTTATAACTTCTCAGTGAACGTATATTACCCAGGAACTCCTTTGCACAACCCTGGACCTAGCTTGGTCGAACGGAGAATCTGTATGGGCGAATAAATGAAGCAGAATACAGTAAGGACCCATGAAGCTTGACGAATGTGACTGGCAGCTTCGGAGAATTGGTTTCAGCCTCAGTAACGTTCTGATAATTCGAAAGAAAACAAAATAAAGGAATATTGAGATGCCTGGGTGCATTTAAAGTGTTTTTAGCACTTATAAGAAGATCCAGAGAAGCAAGAAGGCTACTAGTCTTGTAAGAGAGATTCCATCAAAAAGAAAGGCAAAGAAAGGGCCGAGCTACCATGAGTTTTGGAGACTTAAAGCCCACAGAGCTCAGAATCTAAGGAACCAATACGGCAGCTCCGATCACCCACACGCGCTGAAGTATCCCGCGAATCGGCACACTCCCCTGAGGTCACATGGGCGCTAACGGTAAATAGACACAAACGCGTCTAGAGACGCCCAGGAATCGGGGAGTCTCCTTCAAAACAGCACGTTCCCGTGCGGAATCGCCCTCCTTCGCGGCCGCTCACCGTCGCCGATCGATTAGCGCGACTGGATCGATCGTCAGCGGTGGCGTTCAGTGATCTCTGCGAGCGAGAGGCGCTCCGACGACGTCCCACCGTCCAAAGATCGCCGGGCGAGGCCGCGTTCTCTGGCTCGCGAGGAGGAAGTAGTCGAAGGTGAGCTGTCCCGCGAGTTCATGTAATCAGCGATTAGCGAGAAGGCTGAAGTAGGCGTCAAGCGGTGAAAACAAGCCGACTCAGGCTTGAGTCGGCAGTGGGGTCATTAAGGAAGTGGCTGGGGAAAACAACGTTCCGGTGTCCCCACGAGTGGTGACATTTGGGAGTGGAAGCGTGTGCACCTGTGGGGCGGGAGTACGTGCAGGACGCGGGGGATCTTTGCAGAGACTGCCTTTCGGGGAAGTCGCCGCGAGGGGATCTCGTCACGTCGCGCGCACGTAAGTAGATATGTCCCGAGATTGCCCGCGTAGTAGTCAGGACACAGAACAGAGAACACTTGAGGATTGTGCTCGCTGGGGAGGTCCTTGAAGGGGACCAGTGCGGGACTTCTTGGCGCACACAGAACAGCGTGGAATATGGAAAGATTTTATAGGATTTGGAAAAGTTCTAGAAAGATCGTTTTTGGCCAATAAATAGGAAAGATGGGTGTGTCCGCCTTCTTGTCACGTGGATGCTCACATGCATATGATCTTACCTCTGAGAATAGTCAAAATGGGCCTTTAGAGTAGACTAGAATGGTCTGGTGGTTTCGAAGTGGGAAGTTGATCTTAAAATAGCGACAAATGACACCTTTAGAACGAAAACAAACGGACTACAACCTTCCTAATCAACCCGTTGGTTTTTGAGCAATAAATAGGAAAGATAGAAATGTAAAGTGTGCGTTCAAAGTCCGCCTTCTCGTCACGTGAATGCTCATCACATGCGTATGATCCTACCTCTGAGACTAGTCGCAGAAACTGAAAGAACTAGAGGAACATGGGCTTTCAGAGTAGCCTAGAATGGGCCTGTGGGTTAAAAGACACTGGGGCACTGACCTAAGCGGACACAGAGATAGAGTGGGGCCTGAAGAGCGACAGATGCATCATGTGCGAAGTAAACAACCTAATGGGTTGCACTATTTTTCTTCCGCTTCAAGTGGCGCTGTCGGAGAAAGAGATGGGGAACCTGACATCAAGTATCGAGTTGCTGCAGACTCAGGCTTGTTTTCATATTAGGTTTCTTATGCTACACACAAGTCACATCCGCATACCGACTGGCGACCCTTAACCTCCTTTCACAGCTTATCGCACTCAAGTAGGTTCAGGTTTTGGGTTCCAAAGATAGTTTGGTCACAGAGTCTCTGATGACCATCCCCGTAATGGCATTGACAGTTCCAGAGATCGTCCCTTCCCGTCTTCGCACAAAGAACATGGAAGACATGCTGGTCACGTAGAAAGATCGGGTGACAAAGACGTGCGCTGTCTTTCTAAATTGGGAGGAGATCGGACGTTGCGATTTAAGATCACATGTGTTACCCTAGCGAGGACCCTTTGGGTTGTCCCTGATCATACCAAGAGTGTGATGTCCCAAAAGTCCAAAAGTATCGACCAATCATGACCAATCACGGAAAGTCAGTTTGACGGTCCTTCAAGAAAAGAAGCATGGCTATCTCTTTAGCGTGACTCAATTCCCAATTTCCTTAAATTTTTGAAAAGGTTAAATGTAGGAGTTGACTTTTAATTCTAAACAGAGCTGTCATGGATCCGAAGAAGAACTGACCCGATGGCCCGAGATTTCGGGTCCACCCGATGACAGCTCTGATTCCAAATACACAAGGACGCATTTCACAACATCCTACGAAAGCAACCGTACGCATATGAGATTTCAAAAAAAGCTACTTTTCTATTGATTCTTTTGCTCGACGGTCTCTCTCAAGCAAAGCTCAGAGAATAGCTACAATCACGCGTTCTTTGTAGAGGTCGGGAAGCGCGAAAGACACTTGTTAGCAGGGAAATAGGCGATAGGAAATAGAAGAGCTTGAGAAGCGGGAGTGAAAAGCACGGCTCTTCCGCCTGGGATAATGGCGGCGTAATTCGCGCAGAGGAAGGGTCACGTTCCACGTAATCAAGGCTCTTTCCATCTTCCCTGACGTCCCTTCTTGGAAAACCGTCTCGCGCGGAATCCCTGATAGGATCTCCCGCGTCACGGGAAGAGCGCCTTCTGACTCGCAAGAACGCCATCCCAATCCACGGCAAAGAATGGAGCGTTCGATTCGAAGGAAGGCGAAACCGAGAGGGAGAGGACTGCCGGGGAGAGGGGGAGAAGAAGGAGCGCAAGAAAGAACCCGTTTGGCGTTATTTACCAGCCCTTTTTGTGCTTTTGGACCCACTTCCTTCACGGCCACAGGCACGTCCGGCACTTTGTACCCACGCGCGATCTGTGATGTTTGTGATTAGGCGCCGAGTGACAAGATGTGGACGAGGAGGAGCGAGAGAGCAAAAAGCTGCAAAAGGTATTCCCCGCACGAGAGGTTCTCCGAAGAGGATGGGCGAAACACGCAACTAACAGTTGAAAACATATATCCGTAGGTATAAGGACTGGGAACCGAGTCTCGAGCCGGCTCGATTTCTCAGCGGAGGCTAAAATCGAGCCGCGAGACGGCACGTGGCTTGACTTTCTTGACTTTCGAGTCGAGTCGGGATCTCTAGATGTAGGTAATAGATGCTGGGAATAAGATGCGACTTTTGGACCCAAATTACCGAAGTTCGAGCGCGTTTCTATCGGCCCGGAATAAGACGAACGGATGAGCGTAATTGGTGCGCTAACAATTTCAGTGAAAACAAGCAAAGCTCAGTTCTTAGCATCGAAACACAAACTAATGAGTCGCTTGATTGGAGAAACATAATAGTCTCCGTCATGGAGAAGTATGGTGTGGACTTTCATGCATGCCTATCCCGTAGAAACGATAAATTCAAAACATGACGTGCAAAAGCTGCCCGGATGCCAGGTGCTAGGCTGGATTAACAATCGTGTCGGCTTCTTTGCTGACCCTGGAGGAATAACAACTCCTTCCAGATCACGGCACTTCAAAGGCACAGAGCACTCAAGGTCACTGAACGGAGCAGGACTCCCAGAGTGCCGTCGAAGTCGAGTCTTGGCTCCTTAAAGTGCATCTAGCTGGCGCCAATCGCTCGGCTCGGAAGAACATCCTGGGACCCTTACGAGGGGCTCTCGATAATTAGCTTATAATCTCGTCGGCAATATGCTTGTTTTCTCCCTTTTCCCACATAACACGTTGTTTTCCCGACGGCGAGGCCAGAAGGAGCAAAAACCAAATACGACGTGTCGGCTTCACGCCTGAGCGGGCCGTCCTTGGCGGGGAGAGCTCTAAAGATAGATGGGACTCGGGGACAGCTTCGGGACGCCGGAACACCTTCTGGCAGAAGGAGAGCTTTCACGCATTGGGTCTAAAGTGCACGTAGTCCAGGACATCGATTGACTCCAGCACCTTCTGCTCAAGTCTTTTTCAGGAAGTGTTCGGGCCTCAGATTACGAAGGATAAGGAGCTGATGACGGCGACAACAGCCTACTTATTTGTGTCGCTTCCTTCTTGTCTCTTACGCGTTTCTTTATGACTCGGGCTTAAAACAAAGGCGCTCTTGTTTCTAAGGGGCTGGTATGAAATCCTTGAGACACACCTGAGTTATAAATGCAGTTGCACGGTCTCACCGCGGAGAGGCTTCGAGTCAGTATTGCTCAAAGAATTTCGAGCGATGCAAAGGGTGATCGAAGGTTCCAAGGGTGGTTCCAAAGTGCCTCCTTTTCAGCACCAGAATTGCCTAACATGAATTGAATTTTCAACAATAAACCGAGAGAATAATTCAGATTTAACAAAAATCCGACTCAAAAAAAGCGAAAGAAACACTTTGCTATTTTGGACTGCTGACAGTCCCTAAGCTATAACTCTGCTCAGTTCCAACTGTTTCGGACAGTCTTGGGCGCAATCGACGCAGAATTGTCTGCCGAATAAGCTGATACAAAGCGCGCCCGGAAACGATAAAAATACGCACAGAATTCTGCAGTTTTCCTCAGCTCCGCCAAATTTTCGCGTCGGGAGCACCGAAATGCGACGATCGAGGGGCGGTTAGAGTGGCACTCGACTATAACCAAATAGTTTTTGAACTTTTTACAAACGATTTTGTATGGAATGGGCACGAATCGCTATGTGCGTTGTAAACAGCGCACCTAGCCCTTCACCGGAGAACTCTTGGGCAAGTTTTCGTTCTTTTAAGTCCTTTTATCCAAAAACTGTCCAAGCGTCTTCGCTCAATTCATTCAATTCAGCATTGGTGAGAAGAAGAAGGCGAATGTACGTAAAGGGAGCATGTCTCAAGCAAAACGATTCCCGCGTTACGTGACAAGTACTTCTGAAAGGAAACACCCGGTCCACTGTCAACACCCAATTTCTATACACTGTTTATCTATCAGAAAATCCCACTCTGTGGGAGGTTAAGTTGTCTTCTCTCCTCCTTATCCCTTTCCACCTCTTCCAGACTCCAATAAACAGCCATAAGGAGAGAAGAGTGACGTCTGCAGACGGTGACCCGAGACAAAGAGACAGACGTACTTGAAAACAGACGTGCCCTGCGCATTGAGACGTCAAAAGCAGAAGGGCTCATCAGTTCCTGACATTTCTGAGTGGGGATCTTGAACTAAGGAATCTACCGAGAAGGGCGTCGTCAATTCAGAGCGGATTTAGTAACCCTTTTTCTACAAAATAACCTGGCAAACGCAATAAAAATCTCTTATTCCGAACCCTGATTTGTTATAGAGCGCTGCAGCAAGCGACCGATCTCTAAGTCGTCGGATTCTTTTATCACACTCCACTGCACGAAGGGAGGGGCAAACACGGAAAGTGCAATTTAAGGTTCGGGAGAAATTTACTTGATTAAATGAGTTCAAAGGGCAAACCTACATATGCCTACAGCACCCCCCCCCTTTTTTTATTCGTCTTTTGGGGTCGTTTGTCGGACCTTTTGATAACTTCTTCATAAAGACAAGGCAATTTCCTTCTAGAACAAATTTTAAGCTAGCTCAAATCGGATTTCCTCCCTCCCTGGTGGTCCCCTCACTATTCTAATTCTTGATCGGTACGTAACAGTATTTTGGGCTGACTTTCGGTAGAGTATGGCAAATGACGCGAGCTGGCAATAGAAATAAGAAACTCTCCAGGCTCGATTCCACGGCCCAATCCGAGGATGCGCAGCCGAGGACAGGACTGCCTGTGCAACGAAAAACGCTAATTGGGATTAAGGCTCCCGAAAGCACATCGATTGGGGTGATAACGCGCCAGAGTGGCGAGGAGGAAGCACGGAGCGGATGCGCCCGGATGGAGACGACCGGAAAGCGCCTAATGCATCTCCCTCGGTCACGCCTCTTGGTGAGCGCGCCACAGTTGCAACGGGTAAGTACCCATGCTTCTCGACTTCCGCCCGGGGAATTGGATTTGGAGGGTTTCTGTAGTCCAGCAGCGGCTACAGGGATCCCAGGCGCCGCCCTTCGCTCTTTCCCCGGTCGCAACTGTTCAGCGGAGCAAGTGGAGCAGAAAACAAGGTTCCCGGACGAGGGTGATCTTCGGCAACGCTGCGGAAGGCGATCTTTGTCCATCGGCCGGCGACTGATCTCCGGCAATGGGCGCCTCAGAGTGGGAACCAGAAGAACACGGGAAGCCGTTGCACAAACAACACAAATGTCGCCTAATTAGTGCATCTTTGTGGAATGGGCGAAAACAAGGCGGTGACTGGGGGTTTCTTTTTCCTAAATCCAGGCCACGGAAGATCCCACGCGGCGTTCACTTCTGGCGATGTGGGAGGGGTACATTTCCGATGAGGGAGAGGACCATATGGAAGGAGGACAGTTAGTAATGGTGGACAGCCTAAGATTGGAAGCTTAACAGTCGGCTGTTCAGTTCGGGAAGGTCCTAGGCCTGTTCAGATGAAGTGCGCGCCGGATCTACCGTACCCTCTTCTATTTCAGATGAGGAAAAGGACCATATGGAAGGAGGACAGTTAGTAATGGTGGACAACCTAAGATTTGATGTCTTGAGTCTTAACAGTTGGCTATTTAGTCGCCATATACATATGGACAAGTATCACGTTTTTCCCTATTTGAAATACGCACCAGAATGTCGGAACTCCTTATCCAAGTCCATTAAGATAGAGCACTTAAAAGTGGCTTCATCGTCTGGCTATTTAGACTACCGTATATCTGCTATGATAACCACCTGTGATGGAACGAATCCTTGTTCGAATCCATAGGGTCAATGGAGAAGAAAAAGTCTTACCAGAAGAACTCCTCAAACAAAGTTGTTCATCCTCATGTGGATCATCCAAGTGGGTCCCCATGGCCAAAACCATAAGTTCAGACTGCTGCCCGACCTCTACTTAACCCTGAGGGTCTCGAAAGTGACATTCCTAAAGAGTGTACCACTCACTATTAGCTCAGAGATGTCGCTGCGCTACGTTTTCCAGCTCCGAGCCAAGCATAGCATAGTTTAGATCAAGCTTTCCGCAAGAAGAGCCTTAGCGTTATACCCTTAAAATGTACTTCTAAAGGCGAGGACAAACGGAGGCGTTCAAAGACAGGCGGCGGTCCGTCCCTGGACCCTCCAAATGTCGCTGCGGATCCCGGAAATCCCCTTCGGAAGCAATCAAGGACCACACGCGTAATCAGCAAAAGTGATATCGCGGAAAACAACGCCACCAGCACGGCCTTTCTGCGCACAATGCTGACACCCGTGTGGGACTAGCGCTAATTACGAAGGGAAACAAACAAAAGGGTGTCTGGCTCTCCAAGTCGGAGTAATTGTGCCGCTTTCCCGAGGAGGCAAAAGTCAAAGTAGCACAGCGTCTACTAGGAGGTTTAGTGTGCTGAGTTTGGCAAGGTGTAGTGTCATCCTGGATCAATGAATACGGTAGCAAGGTCATGTCCTCCCACTTTACGCGTTCCAAGCTATCAAATCTTGTTCTCTACTTGTACAGCGCTGACGCTTCTAACGGGAAAGCTCGAGTCCATCTCTGCAAAGCTTGTTCTTGTCACTAAACGTCACTCAACAGGGAAGGAACATGACGTGGTCCCGTGGAAGAAGGTCAGTGGGACTTATCACGGTTCTCAAGACTGATAAGACGTCACCCCAAAGAAGCGAGATTCTTTCATTTATGACGACTGCACTCTAGATCTTTAAAAAGGTATCTTAATCATTGATTTGCACAGGAGATGTCAGGCTTGAGCACTTTCTTCTAACAGTCCAATCTTTGCATATCTCTTCAACCGTTCAAAATCATCAATTCACTGTGTCCACACGGTCGTTCCAACCGCAATTCTCCGGTCAACAGCATTTTTTAAACTATGGAAAAGCCCGTGTCCATCTCAAAGCCCGTGGTTAACAGATGTACCGGCCCAAAACCTTCAGGAATCCCGTCCCACTATCTGGTCCACTACCGTCCGAGATCCGGGAAGCGGTAACCGGGAACTAAAAGCGCCGGGATCGAGGATCCCGCACACCCTGATGTCCTTTCCGATCAGTAGCCCGAAGACCGTACTACAAGATATGCTCCTTCTCCAGGGTACGTCTTGGGATTGTTTGTATTTGCTGTGAGACTACATACTTGGAGGAAAAAAGCTCGTCAAAAGTCTAGAGAGATAGAAGACCGTGCAAGGACTGTTCTGTGGCTCCACAATAGTGGCCTGGGGAAACAAGCCTCAGAACGGACTACATCGCAGCTCCAAAGATCGACAATCACGCTCACGTCGCGAGCGCCAGAGATCTGCTGATGTCACGGGCAGGCGCGCGCGTCACCGCTGGACGCTCGCAAAACAAATTTCGAGCGTCTGAGCAAGTGTTTGGCAGACGGAGGGACGCGAGAAGCAAAGATCGCCCGCCGCGAGGGAACGAAGAACGTTCGGGGGAGGTGGCGTCGCGAAGGTGCAAAAGACCAAGCGGATTCGCAGAAAACGCCTCACAGGAAGGAGAAGGGGCTTCCATGCAGAGAGGTGACGTAGGTGTGGACGCTGATGTCACCAGGCCGAAGAGGAGAAGATGAAGGGGATGTCCAGTCGTGCCATGTGCTGGGCTAGGGGAAAGGCATAGCTCTCTAGCCAGAACTTGGAAGTTTGGATACATAGGCTCAGGGGACTAACAAGCTTTGTTCCAAGTGCTTCTGGAGGCTACGTCCAAGCCGACAACTTCGGATATCCGGTCGGTCCTTCAGCTCTCTAGTGTCTAGACTCCAGAGAAGCCGGCGAGATGTAAACCGTGGGCGTAAGAAGAAGCTTTTTTCCAATATGAGGCTACTCATTTAGCGTTTTCCTCTCTTATGATCGTTTTGGGAGCCCGCACACTAAGTAAGTGCTACAGGGCCCCTGCCAACTTCGACTTCCAAACCCCTGGAATAAGAACGGAGAGATGGCATAACGATGTATTCTTTAGTCGTCATAACAGATATCATCACAGTTGACGACCAAGCTGGGAACGCTCGCCCTGACGCGATGCTCAAACTCCAGATGCGCCTTCGTGCCCAAGTACTCCAGCCCTACGAGGCGACACTGTCCTGCCAGTTCCAGCCTCTCGATGGGTGGCTTCTCCGGACGCTCCACGAGCTCCTCGATCTGCGCTCCGAGGTCCTTGGCCGTCTGAGCCCGGGTCACCTTCTTCCTGGACTGGTTGTAGAAGGGGTAGTTGAGGAAGGTGATCCGAAGCGCGGAGGCGAGCGCGTCCACGGTGGCCACTTCGCAGGAACTGATGCGGAGGGTGTGCATGGGGGAGGAGACGAGGCGCGTGTGGGCCTCGCAGCTGAGGCTCCAGTCCCTGAGGGTCAGGTTCTCCATGGCGATAGAGGACTCGGAGGCCGCTTCGGACAGCCTCGCCAGGGACAAGGCCGCCGCGTTCATGTCCGTGCAGATCAGTTTGACCTTCTTGAACGGACGCCGACTGAAGCGCCTCAGGTTGGCGAAGATCTGGAAAGCGTCAGATGAAGTCTAACTGCTCTACCTAACCTTCTTGAGTGGTGGCAACCTTGCAAAGCCCAAGATAATCTAGCCCTACCGTAGTCGCCTTATCCGCGTGCAGTTCCAGATGGACCTCGACCCCTTGGAAACGGTCCATGAAGCTGCACAGAAGGAGCGCCATGCGGTCGCTCTGCATGTGGTTGACATGGAGTTGCAGGGTGATGTGCGCGAGGTTCTGAAAGGAAACACTTGACTCGGGAAGAAGTGTGAGCAAACAGCTCGGGACAAGTAGTGTCACGAATAGGACCACTTGGAGGTCGGCACTAGGTAACTATTATTCGATCTTATCAGTTTTTGGGACTTCCATCTAATGTACGACTAGAGGACGGGAATGTCCGATTGACAATCCCGGGTTCGTCAAGTAGGTGCGATAAGACAATAAATCGCTGTGGGAGCCTCGATCTACATTATCATTTCCCAAATGCATTATCGTTCGCCTCACCGTGAACAGATCGACCTCGACGCTCTGGAACCGATGGCAAAGGTCCTCGGAGTCGTCGGTGACCAGAAGCCACAACTCTTCCACGTTGCTGAAGTACTTCCGGTCGAGCTCGCGTCCACACTCCGTCTGAAAGACCGTCTGAGTCTCCTTGGGACAGACAGTGTCTACCCACGTCATCAATGGTCGCCAGCGTCTCGAAGTCGCAGGTGAGCTTCTTGAGGGAGAGACGCGACCTCCGCAGGATTCCCGAGAGGAAATCGACGGAGTGCGCTTGGCTCCTTGGGGTGCGGACGGAGAGGCGCCGGAAAGGGATCTGCTGGAAGGCACAGGCCCTGTCGTCCAGGGACTGCGAGGAATGATTGCCTTGGGGCTTCTTGGACTCACCCTTTCGATGACCAGTTCGGAGACGTTCCTTCTCAGGATCGACTGGATGAGTCGCGCCCATCGCTTGCACACGAGCTCCAGCCGAACCAAGTCTCCGTAGCCGAGTCTCCCCACTTGGGAGAACACCCTCCGCAAGACGATGTCGGGCAGCGACGGGATTATCCGCTGGCGGGCCATCCGCGATCCGATTGACACAACTGTTCGGCCGCCATCCCCCGCTCGGCCTCCCAACAACTTTGTTTGCTCAAGGGCGACGCTAACATAAACTGGTTCCTTCTCAGCTGGAAGGGGATTTGCATTGTTGCACTTCACTTCCAGAAGACGCTCCAAAACAGTCTCGAGTGGAGTTTGATGCGGGGATGCCAAGCAGCAGTCCTAAGGAGTGTTGTGGAAAAAGATAAGCGTTCAGATGGTCGAGGGAAAAAGATTCCAACCAGCCGGATTCGAACCAGCGACCTAAGGATCTCCGCCAACACTACAGTCCTCCGCTCTACCAACTGAGCTATGGTTGGACACTCTGGATCTTCGTGGAGTCACATATGAACGGAAGGTCGGAATGGAGGTCAATTATACGACGCCACATTGCTTCTTCAAGTGGCAACGCCGTGGAATCGTCCAACCATAGCTCAGTTGGTAGAGCGGAGGACTGTAGTGTTGGCGGAGATCCTTAGGTCGCTGGTTCGAATCCGGCTGGTTGGAATCTTTTTTGGTCGGTGGGCCTGCCTTGTGACGTCTTGAGCATATCTCCCGTACCCGTCTGTATGAACCGGACTGACAGGAAACTGAGTAGGTAATTTCTCGACAAAGAACCTTCCAATAGCTGTAAGTGACTCTCGAAGCTCTTCAGAATGTTTCTCCGTGTCGTGTGTATGCAGGGATAACGTAAACAACTTCACTTTATCAAACCGTAGAAGGCCCGTAATGTGTCTTCCGCAATGTCAGAAAATTCAGAAAGAAAAACGTGAATCTCTTCAAGCACTGTGCATGCAGAGAAGAAAAAAGGCGACCGACCCGTCAGGCAAGAAACGCTCGAACGGTGACCAAGAGGAGTCCAAAGAAGATGGAGAACCTTGCGGAGCGCTTGTGTTGTGTGGTCGTGGAGTCCGTCGTGGTGGTGGACACACTCCCACTCCCTTCGGAGGTAGTGCAAGTTGACTTGATTTCAGTCTTGGGCGGTGTGGTGGTGGAACCAGATTTGCTATTGGAAGGTGTGGTGGCTGCTTCACCTTCAGGCTTTGTCGTCGAAGCAGGATTAGTCGTGGAAATCCTGGTCGTGGTCGCAGGTGCACTCATGGGCGGCGTTTCAGTTGATTCATCGTCGCTCTTCTCCACGTCGTACTGTAGCAGAATACCCTTACTTCCTGCCTGAGCCGAGTATTCTATAATGAGTTTTGAGGTGACGATGCCTTCACGAGCGCTGAGGTTGGACGCTGAATATAGAAGTCATGAATATAGCTAACTTTTGTTCCGTATGATCTACACTGGAGGACTGGGAGCCAGAGCTGGTAACCGTAACCAGCTCAGCTGGGAGCTCCCGATTGTGTGAAGGTTCGAAATGAAACGCTTGCCAGATCTTTCACTCGGGCGCAACTCAAATAAGCGCGCGTAAAACGCTCAAAACAATCGCGAGGAACATGGCTACTCCGGCGGAGCTCTTCTGCACGTCGTAGTGGAGCAGAAGACCCTTACTTCCTGCTTGCGCCGTGTACTCCACGATGAGCTTCGAGGTGACGATGCCCTCGGGCGTCGGGTTGGACGCAGGAGCCGCGTTGTTGGCGTAGCTAAACGGTGGCTGTGGTTACGAGGACCGGATCTAGAGCCCTACTGGACGGAGGTCCCGTTCTCCACGTCCCGGATCCTCAGGTTCCCCAGCTTCGTGTCCACGGAGACGATGTTCACCGTGAACTTGAGCTTCTTCTTGCTCCCGGAGCTCAGTGTGACCGAGAGGTCCTGAGACGCGGAGTTGGGGTTCTGGTAGCCGGTCGTCATGACGATTCCTTTGTCCCCGACGGCCACCTCCCTATCGTAGTTGTTCCAGTTGCCTGCAAGGGAAGGGTGCTTGTGCTTCCTAGAGTGCAAGTAGTGACTCACTAGTGGGTGCGGGACTAAGGCTCAATGCCGCACTAGCGCCAGATCCAACGCGGACACGGATAGCGGAGCCGTAGACGACGGTGTTCCGCCACTGCGAGCTCTCGTCCTGCCTGGAACAAGTAGCATGGAGCACTTAGATCACCCGGAGCTCCCTACCTTTCGGTGTAGAGAGGATAAGTGTCATTGCTCGTGAGAAGTTCGACAGTGGCCTCAGATCCTTTCTGGAAGGGTCAGATGAGGACAAGACCAGAGGATAAAGCCTACGGTAAAGTCCATCCTGTCGATCTGGAACCCCTCTGGACGGTCCTTGTCCGTTGGCATCAACATGACGAGCGGACGAGTCTCCTGGACATCTACGGACAGAGCGCTTCCGTCAGTGTTCAGCGATCCAGCGGTGACAATGTTAGGAACGACGTCATTCGCTGAAATTGGAGGACTGTGCACCTTGTGTATGAAGACGAGAAGATGAAGTGGATGTCGGGGGACAGAAAGGTAGTGCGCGATAATGACTGTTTCCTATCCTATTTTCTATGTCCGGCTGCCCGCCCTTCATCTACTCGACTTTCTTGTTCCTACCGTTTACGTGTCTTAAAGGGCGATTAGGGTACGTCTACTAATCGTCGGCTTAAGACACCTTCTTTTTCGCCAATAAACTCTCCCTCTGAGAGCACAAAGGGGTACATGTATCCTTAGCTCAATACAAACGCAACTACTACGCAATCAAAGCTGAACACGGGTGGCACATACAGTCCAACAGAAACAGAAATTGATCGTCAGGCTGATGGGGACAATATAAGGGAGAACCAACCGTTCTGATTCTCTGTGATGTAGAAGACCACAGCTTCAGATCTCCCGTCCGTAAAGACATCCTTGATCAAGGTAAGCGTCACCGAAGAAGAGGCTGAGAATTGGACGACGCTTCCGGAGAGCTTCTGTGAGAGGGCACTAGAACCTCAGTTTTGGAATCCCCCCAGGAAGCACCAAACTCACAAGGGAGTCTCATTGTCGACGGAAACGTTGAATGCGTCGGCTCCGTAGGCACTGGGCGTCACCGCCGCGAAGACGTCCAGGTTCTGTCCGGAGAACGTCCTCGGCTGGTTCAGCGCCAGGTCACCGCCATGAAGGAGGACGGGATATGACGTAGCGGCTGGAAGGACCCGGCTAGGAAGGGAGCACCACAAGGCCAAGTACCTGAGAGGACGCAAAGGACCAAGAGGAGGACGAGAGCGGAGCGCATTGTGGCGACGAAGACGACTGTGGACGTTCGCTTCCCCATACATAAAGGCGCGGACACAATCCCGTTCTGACTTCATGTACTTACACTCCCACCCCCAGGCCCTGAGTCACAGTTGAGCGCCTTATGTGATAAGCGTTCCAAATCGGATCGGAGGAGAATTGTGTCGATAAGGAAAGCGAGAAAAGTGCGAAGGGGACGTGCCACCTGGCCCACTCTGATCCGCTGGAGATTAGGCTGAGAAGAAGGTCTCTACGAGAGTAGTTAGTTCCTCAAATCATTAACGGGCAATGTCGGTTCTGATAGAAGCCCCCGGGTCTTAAGGCTCGGCCACGATTCGTTCGCTTCCGCATCCGCCTACTCAGAACAAAAAGCAGGCCAAAACTTGTCGGGCTGATCTTCCGTAAAGCGAATGAGAAAGCGAACAAATCGTGACCGAGCCTTTAAATAGCAGAAAAAGCGATTTCGCTGCCAGTTTGCTTGCAGTCCTTATCCCTATGGAAGGATCCTTCGAGAGCTTGTCACAGATGCAAAGGCTTCTTGTGGGAATGCGCTTCAACGTGGTGCGCAACTATGTCCTGTATCATACTGTAGCTGATCGCTGTCACTTGGCACTAAAGTTCACTGGAGTTTCACTCGAGTTTCCTTGCTGATCCTATTTAGGACACGTCTGACACACGTCGTTGTCCTACTTCGTTTCCAGTGAACTCATCCTGTGGTCCCAGTAGACTCACCTTTTGCCTTGTACATTCTCTCTCTCTACTAGGAAATGAAAGTAGCTCCCAAATGCGTGTTTGAAGCTTCACAGTGGAATCAAATGTTTGTAAGAACCTTTACTGTACATACAACGCCTGGATAGTGGCGCAACTCAGGCGATCAGCGCGCGTAAAACGCTCAAAACAATCGCGAAGAACATGGCTACTCCGGCGGAGCTCTTCTGCACGTCGTAGTGGAGCAGAAGACCCTTACTTCCTGCTTGCGCCGTGTACTCCACGATGAGCTTCGAGGTGACGATGCCCTCGGGCGTCGGGTTGGACGCAGGAGCCGCGTTGTTGGCGTAGCTAAACGGTGGCTGTGGTTACGAGGACCGGATCTAGAGCCCTACTGGACGGAGGTCCCGTTCTCCACGTCCCGGATCCTCAGGTTCCCCAGCTTCGTGTCCACGGAGACGATGTTCACCGTGAACTTGAGCTTCTTCTTGCTCCCGGAGCTCAGTGTGACCGAGAGGTCCTGAGACGCGGAGTTGGGGTTCTGGTAGCCGGTCGTCATGACGATTCCTTTGTCCCCGACGGCCACCTCTCTATCGTAGTTGTTCCAGTTGCCTGCAAGGGAAGGGTGCTTGTGCTTCCTAGAGTGCAAGTAGTGACTCACTAGTGGGTGCGGGACTAAGGCCTAACGCCGCACTGGCGCCAGATCCAACGCGGACACGGATAGCGGAGCCGTAGACGACGATGTTCCGCCACTGCGAGCTCTCGTCCTGCCTGGAACAAGTAGCATGGAGCACTTAGATCACCCCGAGCTCCCTACCGTTCAGTGTAGAGAGGATAAGTGTCATTGCTCGTGAGAAGTTCGACAGTGGCCTCAGATCCTTTCTGGAAGGGTCAGATGAGAAAGAGGTGAAATCTAAAGTTCTCATACCGGGAAGTACATTAGGTCGATCTGGAATCCCTTCGGACTGATCCCGTCCGCTGGCATCAGCATGACGAGTGGACTGTCCCCTGTGACGTTTAAGGCTAGAGCTGTTCCATTCTCGTAAAGATCTGTGGGGCTCATGATGTTGTAAACGAGGTCGTTGGCTGAAAGTGATCGAGTGATAAGCCGTGACATGAGCCGATCACAAGGAAACTGAGATACAACAAAGCAATAAGGTAAAAAGGACCACTTAATCTCCCCTTTGAACCTACCATTCTGCTTCTGTACGATGTAGAAGACCACAGCTTGAGATTTCCAGTCGGTGAACACATTCGTGGTCAAGTTGAACGTCACCGAGTAGGAGGCAGAGAATTTGGCGACGCTTCCGGAGAGCATATGCAAAAGGTCGCTGGATTCTAAGATCAGTACCACTCAGAAACCCTCTAACTCACACAGAAGTCCCGTTGTCAACGGTGACGGAGATGTATTGGACGATGTACGCCGACATCGCTGAGAAGGAAACCTCCAGGTTCTGTCCGGTGAACGTCCTCGGCTGGTTCAGCGCCAGGTCACCGGCGTATAAGATGGCGGGATATGACGTAGCGGCTGCAACGACCCGGCTAGGAAGGGCGCAACGCGTACTTCAGTACCTGAGAGGGCGCAAAGAGCGCACAGGAGGACGAGAGTGGAGCGCATACCGGCGACGAGGACGACTGTGGACGGACGCTTCTCCTCTCGCCGTATATGAAAGTGATGTTACTATCTCTTATCGCTCTCTGGCGTCATGCACCGACTCTCGAGAGGGTGAGTCACTGTTTAGTGCCTTTTCTGGCAGGCAAATATGGGTTTGTTGGCTGAAAGTGTTCCAACATCGGGGCCGAATTACGGATGACACATTACGGTTGATAGGGACCGCAAACAAACCGGCTGGTGACACATCCTGTTACAGTGTGTTTTTACAAAATTCACTCAAAATAACCGTTCTGCTGCGGTATGATATTCCTTAAACTAACAGGCGTTCTTATACTCTCGTCATGATAATTTTCATGATAATTGCTGGATTTGTTCTTTGTCAATCAAGTGATTGCTCCAGCTCCCAGAAGGAGTGGAACCCCAGCGATGCCGTAGTTCAACGCCGCCGACAAGAAGAAGTTCGTCACGACCACAACGATAGGCCCTCTTCGCCATTCATTGATTGGGGAATAGGGTTAAAGTTGCTGGATTCCTGAGCCTTTGGTCCCCGGGGATCCTCAACCTTTGCAGTCCGTTGGCCGTTGACAAGTTTCAGTGTTGATGGATGCCTTGAATGTCTTCTTAACGTGGTTCTATGGTTTGATTTCTCAACTGCTAAGAGTTGTGCATGTATGAGAACTATCTATTGCATTGAAGCCTCCAAATGTGATTGAAAAAAGTGACATCTGGTGGCACCTTACTGTTCAGTTCATAGAGGAACATTCCAAAGCGTTCGAGATACTTTTGAGATTGAAACAGGCCATCCGGTAGATGTTGAAGCGCTGATCGTGATGCATGACCATAAATCAATCGCGCCTTTCAGTGAAAATTTCCCTTGATCCGCACCCCTCCCAGGACGGAACTGTCCAGGCACGCTTGGCTCTTTCCTCGTTAAACTCAATAAACCCGACGATTGTTTAATGGGTAAAACTGAATTGTATTCAAAGCACACAAACGGCTCATGACTCTTCGGTGTCCTCAAGAACCAACACCGGACACAACTCGTTGTCGGTGTCCGACGGCACTTCGCCTAAAAATGCGTTTCGCTCCTTGTCAGAGGCCTCGTCCACCTGTGCTAGCAGTGGCGGAAGACAGCGTCGGGAAGTGGGAGTAGTGGTACGGGTTGATGCACTCCTAAAGCTGTGTCCTCCCGTTTTGCGTGCTACAGTACAGTATCGTTACCTCGTCAGGACCGTCCGTGAAGCAGTGTGGCATGCTGACAAACTGCTGCTTCTGTACGTCCGGGAAGCGGAAAACGCTGTAGACGTGAAAAGGCGCGGACACTTTCACGTCTCCGAACTGAATCCAAGTAGGGAAAGTCACCAGCAGCCAGTGTGGATACCTGAGATCTGCCGTCGAGAGTTTTCTCGATGGGAACACACGCCGAGCCGAAGTGCTTCGAGTGGATCGCCCTGACAAAGGCGTTCACCGTGCTGGGACGCGTCCTGAGACGTCTTAGTACGCTACATACCGTAGTCGAGACGAGGCGTTCGTTGGGGTGCTGGAAAGTGGGCCCGCTAGGGGAGGGGATCAGCGTGACTCACAACGGCACTTCTGACGAGAAACGACCGAATCCTGCCCAGAATTTGTCTTTGCTCTTTGGACGTCTTCTTGCTCGACCGCTTCCGGCGGGTTTCGGCGTCTAAATGAACACTGCCTGGCATTGATCCATAGACAGAACCGGGAGACAACTAGACAGTGCGTCTGCATTGTGCTCGGTAAGGGGCTCATAGATCAGACGTTCACATTGGGGGAATTCACATTCAAGTGGCGATGACGAAGCATTCCATGGATTTCTGGAAAGTGACAAGACACTTGGGTGGAGCCGGACAACGGCTTTGAGAAGGAGACATATCTTCTCAGCTCCATCGCAGAAGGTCTTTGAAATAACACTGGACTGATATCTCTCACCATGTCAACGTACTGCGAAGGGACTGTCAGCAAGAATTTGACCCCAAGTGGCAATCATTTCTCATCCTTGGAGCAGTTACCATCGTCGTTCCCATTGTTGGAGTCCTTTAGCCTGTTGAGTTGGCTTGTTCGTTCCTCCTCAGTGATCCGACCTTCCTTGGGCAGTCCAGCTTTATGAGGACTGAACCTATTTCATGTGCTGCTTTTCCAGGAGACAACAAGGTAAGGAGAATCCACTCCATCTCGAACGGTCTGGAACACTCGCGATCTCCTGCCCTCAAGAAGTCGCGATCTCCTGTCTTCAAGAAGTCCTTTACCCTTATAAAGCCGAAATGCAAAAGCCAAGACCCACAACCACAAGCGAGTGTCCTAACGCGATAGAGATTCATTCAAGCTATAAAATCACAATTTCGGTTAACGAACAGCAAGACGCTCCCAGTCGAAACTCTTCCAATCTACTCCGCTTGTCCACCCTTGTGCATCTCTTCCACGATAGCTTCAACGACGTCTCGGAATCTATGCGCTTCCACATCTATTCCGAAGCACAGCACCATGCGCTCCTCCTTTCTGCTTCCCGAAGCGTAATCCTAAATCAAGTAACTAAAAACAAGCATGGAAAAGAATAGGCTACCTCACAGTCGAGCACGACGCTTCTTTGCGACCTGCTGACATTGAGAACGCAGTTGGAACCGATGAGCAGATTGACGGAGCTGGATTCGCCGACAGTTGCGCGGTATCTCTTAAGGAACTTGGAATGCCACAAGATAAGAGATCCAGTCCCGCGAACTTCAAAGTTGTCGGACAGGGCACCTTGGTCCCCGATCTTGCCAACAAACTTCTTGACGGTGACGTTGTCGAATCTGTCGTATTCCGCTTCTTCGTCGTCGTCTTCAAGCTTCATAGGGCCCACGGGGAACTTCGGAACGGCGCGCTTCGCCGAAAGTCCATCTGTGCTCGTGCTGGTGTGAACGACTGCCTGGTCTGTTTGCGTTGTGGAACAGGAGGCTCCCTTGGACTTCATCCACTCCACAGCTTCTTCGAAAGCAGCCTTGAACTCCTTGGCGACCTCTTCCCTGAACCGAGCAGCGAACACCTCGTGATCTCCCATCTCCGATTCGGTTTCAGAGAAGTCCTTGCAGAACCAGCTAAAGGCGTTCTGGACGTTCTGCAGGGGTGTCAGGTTCATTGTAGCGCAAATGTTGTGGTTCGCACAGAGATTGTGAATCTGGTCACGGCGCATGACGATTCGGGTGCTACCCGTATTCTCGTTGCGAAGAATCTGTAATGGACGGTCAACGCTCAATCCAACTGATAAGCCTCAACAAGGAAATGCTTTGGAAATAGACGGTCTTCCCCCGAAGGACTTTCGGTCTTTTAGAACGCTAGAAGAAGAAAACAACCTACCTTGAGCTCTCCAATCCCACGCTCCTTCCATTGTCCTTCGTCCCAACGGTAGAGTTTCGCTCTTCCGAGGAACTTCACCTCCTCGTCTTCTTCTCCGGTCGTGACTTCAATCTCGTCAGGAAGCGGAATGATGGGAGTAAACTGGACATCAGGCTCGTAATCGGCGGCTTCTTCGTCCTCGGCTTGCTCGTTCTGTGCTTCTCGTTCGTTTCCCGGTTGCTTAGACTCCGTTTTCTCGGAATCTTCCTCTTGTGAAGCCGGAGCAGAAGTTGCCTCCTTAGACTTCGCCCAGTCGACAGCTTGTTCAAAGGCCTCCTTGAACTTGGCAGCGTTGTCTTCCTTGAAGCGCGCGGCCAACTTCTCGTCGGATCCGACTTCAGAGTCAGAGAAGTCCTTGCAGAACCAGACGTAGGCGTTCTGAGCATTCTGCATGGGAGTGAGAGTCATGGAGGCCGTGATCTTGTGATTCGCACAGAGATTGTGGACTTGTTCTCGGCGCATGATGATTCGCGTGGATCCCTTGTCCTCATCGCGAAGAACCTGAAATATATGGTAAGCCAGAAACCAGAATACCGTACTACCTTGATGACTCCAATTCCGCGCTCCTTCCATTGTCCGTCGGTCCATCGATAAAGCTTGGATCTTGCCATAAACATCACCTTCTCCCCCTCTTCGCCTGTCTTCACCTCGATCGTAGGAGGCAGGGGAATTACAGGGGCGAACTGGACATCGGGTTCGTATTCTGCAACTCCTTCGTCATCGCTTTCGTCCTTCTTAGCATGGCTCTCAGATGGACCAGATTCTGCAGGCACGGGCTGTTCGGCGCCTTTGGCCTTCGCCCACTCAATAGCTTCCTCAAAGGCCTTCTTGAACTTGACAGCGTTGTCTTCCTTGAAGCGCGCGGCTAACTTCTCGTCGGCTCCGGCTTCGGAATCAGAGAAGTCCTTGCAGAACCAAACGTAGGCGTGCTGAGCATTCTGCATGGGGGTGAGAGTCATGGTGGCCGTGATCTTGTGATTCGCACAAATCTTGTGAACTTGCTCACGGCGCATGACGATTCGCGTGGAAGAGTTCTTTTCGTTTCGGAGTATCTAAAGCATAAAACGATAAAGTTGGAAGGCGCATCATGTTAAGGCTCAAGGATTTTCATGGCCTACTGTATAAGACGAGAGCCAAAAGTTCTGAACATACCTTCAAATCACCAGTTCCACGTTCCTTCCACTGTCCGTCGTCCCAGCGGTAGAGTTTCGCCCTTCCTAAGAACTTCACTTCCTCATCTTCTTCTCCGGTTCTGACTTCAATCTCGTCAGGGAGCGGGATGAGAGGAGTAAAGTGGACTTGAGGCTCGTATTCTGCACCTTCCTCGTCGCTCTGCTCATTTTGGGCCTCTTGCTCCTTCTGAGGCTTCTCCTGAGCGGTTGTTGCTCCTGAGGCCTTGAAGGAAAAGGTCGGGGCAGTAGAAGTAGCGGCAGTGCTCGGTTCCGGCAGCTTTACTTCCGAAGCGGTGGGGATTGTAGCGGTGACGATTGGTTGAGTGGAAGCACTGGGAGCCTAAAAGATATGTACGGTA
The DNA here is from genome assembly GCA_016648015.1 of Steinernema khuongi. Taxonomy (NCBI): domain Eukaryota; kingdom Metazoa; phylum Nematoda; class Chromadorea; order Rhabditida; family Steinernematidae; genus Steinernema; species Steinernema khuongi. Next base: position 71,014 of record JADLIF010001448.1, on the reverse strand, counting down.
TTTGAAGAATCGGTTTCCAGCCTACCTGAGATCTTACAAGAGATCCCCGCTCAAACATTTTAGCGGCAAGCAAAGTGTTGTGAAGAGCTTGTTGATACTGCTGGTGCTGTTGCTGCAGAATTTGGTGTTGCTGCTGCATTTGGACGTTGTTGGCCATGTTGATAAGAGACTGCTGGATATGAGCGTCCTGCAATTGCAGAGCCATCGCAGTGGCCTGCTTCCGCATGGCCAAGCTGAAACAAGTAGGTCTCAAAAAGTGAAGGAATTCCACGGAGAAAGGCTAGAACGCCGCTTCTCCCATGCCGTTCAGCCAGCCAGTTGTATCGAGAACTTTATTTCACTGTGTATCTCATAAAAATCTGGATAAACGCGCCAATTTACATGAGTGCCCAAAGTTTCATAATGTTTAAACTGCTTACTTGCTGATTGCCTCCTGCCACTTCGAGAAGCCGTCATTCATGACCTGGTTCAGCTGCATCTGGAATTCCATCACGCTCTTCACGTGCGCCTTCTCTTCCAAGGCGCTCTTCTCCTTATGCGCGAGGAAGATCTCTCCCAGTGGCTTAGCTTTGCGGACCACTTCCTTGTCCTTCGCTATCTTCGCCTTAGCCTCGGCATATGGCCCCTCCATCCTACGGTAGGATTCGCACAATGCGTTCACTGCGTCTTCAATCAACTCTTTGTCATCGTCTTCTTCCGGCTTCTTTTCCTCGCCTTGCTTGAATTTGGTAAAGAATTCATTCATGTGTCTCTTCAGCTCCTCTAGCTCTGCCTTCGTCTTCTGATGTTCCTCATAGAACGTGCGCTCGAGGTTGGCCCGAGCCTGCGACTCGTTTTCGAGACGGACATTGAAGCTCCTTTGAGAGGACGATAGAAGCTTGGACACAGCCGGACTGTTTATAACCTAAAAGTCGTTTTATTATCGCCATCGCCGATTCTAAATTCTTACCGGTGTCGCCAAAGGAGTGCCCTCGTGGGTGATATTGCCATTCATGGTGTTGATGGTGTTGGACAGAGATTCCGCGACTGTATGGAAAGAGTCGTTGCAGGTTGTGTCGTTAGGATCTCTCAGGTCTTGACGAAGTTGTTGCTCTTCATCCTTCCTGACCGCCTCTTCAGCCTCTTTCAGCTTGTCATGTAGCATGGTATTAAGGTCTCCATCTACCTCGGCATGGACCCAACGAGAGTAGAGCTAAAAAAGATATACAGTAGGGTGGGGTCCCATTATAAACGTTTCGTTTCCGACAACTGAAGTATCTTTGAAAGAACCTTCCTGCGAAAAGTCCTGATTCCACTGATCAAGTCTCTGGTAAGGACACAAAAGGCTGCCTACCTTCTCCATCCATCGCTTCATGTTGGGGGCACGGCTCTCGTCGACCATCTTCGCATATTTTTCCGCGTTTGCAAAGTCGTCGTATTTCAAGTAGTATTTTGCCAGCACGAAGCTTGCGTCGCTCTTCATGATTTCGTCGGTCTCGGCCGTGGGCGCTGGTTCGATCAACGCCATCAAATCATGCTTGTCGAACTTCACACTCTTTATGAACTTCTTCGCATTAGCACAGTAGGGATCGTTCTTGATGCTTCTTATGATTTCCTCGGCGTACGGATGGAGGATCTGAAGACCGAGGTCTTCTGGAATTGTGTTCCCGTCGATGCATGTAGAGACGAATGTCATGATGGCGTGAAGAATGCGGCGGTCCGTGCATTTTGGTGACATCAGATGAAGAGATTCCAAGCCCTTAGCCACTTGAACCTTGGACGTGAGGACCGAGTTTCTTCGTGTTTCGCTCTCGCCGTGGACGATTGAGTTCCAGAACCGAATCTGGACATCGATGGGTCTTTCCGCAGGCAATGAGTAGAGGAGATTGTTCCGCTGGAACTGTGGGTCTCGATTCGTGTGGGACAGGAGAGTCCATTGAGCCAACCCGAACAGGAACATCTGAAAAGGGAAACTGCGCTTCATAAGGACACTTTCTGACTACCTTCACATCGATGACGGTCAAAGTCCTGCTAACCACATAATCGCCTTCGAATACGTGGGGGATATTCAAGCCGGCAAGCCACTCGTCGATGAAGGAATCTAGAATAAACATGGTTTAACTGTAATTCAGTGCGTAGTATAGAACTTACAGTTGCACTCGGCATAATAGTGATCGTTCGCAAAGAGCCAAATGACACGTTCCAAGAAGTTATGTTTCCCCACAGCGTTCCACATGACCTTCGCCAGCTTCGGTTTGTCGATCATCGGCACGCCGTTGAACATGTTCACTCGGAAGGGCGCGTCAGAAAGCAGGAAGGAGTTTCCCTCAATCTGCTCCTCCTCCGTGAAGAGCTTCAGCAGCTTGCTTCCCACATCCTTGCCGTTCCTCAGGTCTCTGACCGCTGCCACTCCATTACCCACCCTCATGATGTTGTGGGCCAGGAGGGTATGGACTTCGAGGATGCTTAGAGCGGCAGCTGCGGACAGAACATCGTTCCCTGATGGGGCCAGAAGCAGTAAGTGCTCGAGGGCCAGGGAGTAGGCGACGAGAGACATGTACACAGTGTTCTCGACAACTTGCTGAAAACTGGGGTAGAATGGCCCACTTATACAAACGGAACTTACCTCTTTTTCTTTCTGAAAGAAGAGTAGATAGTCTCCGATCCGCTGGTACAGCAATGCCCTGGCGTAGTGCTGGAATCTGTCGAATTCGGGGTCACTTTCCAGCTGGGCCGACAGCGCAATAAGTTTGTCGAAATGGACGAACTTCTGGGGCAGGTTATTGTGAGGGTGTGGCAGTGCTACAGCAGCCTTGAGCATGGTGAGAATATTCCCGTTGCAGAGTAGCACACTGGCCTGGTAGCGGTTCTTGGTGAGGGGGACATCGTTCTCTGGCTAAAGACGGCAATAACTCATGAGCAAAGACGACTGGGAATACCTTGAACTTCTGGCCGACCTGGATGTGGATAACTCGGTCTTCAAACGACTCATGAAGCACATTGTCGAAGGAACTTCCAAGGTTCTCTATCTGCTGCTCGATGGTCATGTCTGCACTGAAAATATGACGCGTATGGTTAGTGGGATCTGCTTGATTGCCAAAGAATATCACGGACGCGGTTTGAAAAACACGGATTGAAAACCTCCACGAACACGACTGTGTTTGCGTCTCGTAGGTCGCAGACATGAGACAGACGGATGAGCGGGTCTATGGGATACTGTATCGTCTCAAAGCATTTGCAAGGTCCACTTTTGCCGTTCAGCTTTACAACGCAACGCTATTAACTGATGTACCCATTTTAACGTTTAATTTTTATCATAACTGTAACTAGCAAGAATTTGTGGACGGCAACGACTCTTTGGCACGGTCCCCCAAGGACTCGCACGAGTAGGACAAGAACATAGTCATTCTTCAAAATCCGGAATTAAGAATTAAGACGTAGAGCTAAAAATGGCACGCGCAGATGCTCCCTTCTTAGCGCAAAAGACCGTCAGTTGCAATTTCGAAAGGAATAAAGGTGCAAATAACCGCGATGATTAACGGTGAGATCGCTAAAACAAAGACTCTGAGCGAGTAAAGCCTCCCACAAACACGTTAAATAAAAAGACGGAACACCTTCATAAAATTAGCGGCTGCTAGCATTAACGCAGATTCTCAAATCAGAACACCCCAAACCTGACTTTTTGAACTCCCTCCCGCCGTACTGTTCGAAAATATTCCGAGTTCTTCCTTCGAAGTCACGCTTGTCGTTGTGAGACACTCAACATGTCTTGTTTGGTCTGGTCTACAGGGTCTGCATCAGTCTGCAAAACTACATCGTCGGACAGTATTGAGACAAGAGCTCCTTGTCACTGACCTTATAACGTGGCCCTATGATCTTTACACTTTAGCCACCATGAACGCTTAAAGCTTAAAAACTTGGATGCTGACAGACTTGGAGAGTACGTTATTTTCAGCTTCATTTAACGACACAGTTCTTCGTTTTGACTAGGAACATACATTTCGCAATTGATATTACCTACATTAAGGAAAGATGCATCTCTACCAAATTATTATACATTATTTACATGTACATACAAAAACAATTAGTAGGACTTCTTTACACAAAAGAGTTGTTAGATAAACTGCGTTCATGTGGCGGAAAGAAAAAGAGCTTCTTGCGAAGACGGGAGGAAATTTCGCCGATCTGCTTGCAGCGTTCCTTGGAACTCTCGAATTTTGAGGAGACACGGTTGTTCACCTGAAAGATCCATTTGATGTGTAACGATGAGTACGGTATGGCTCACCTTAGTCAGCAATGTCATTATTTCATCGGTGCGCGCATACTCCTGGAATACTTCGCAGAGTGCTTGGACAAACCAAGTGCCATCACGACTGTTTCTCCAGGATACATATCCGAGTGGCGTTGAACGGCAGACCACAATGTCGGCTTCTAGTGGCAGTTTTACCTGAGGTCCGTCGTTCTGCAGGCGCATCGTTCGCTCTGCAGCTGCCGAAGGCACATTGCCATCGGTTTCGTCCAAGGCGAATCCGCGGTCTTTTCCCTCTAAATTACAGTTAAGTTAAAGCTTCTGCTGTCCCTACTACGGTACCTCCTCGACAAGCCTGCATAAAGAACACCTTCGGCTTCCCTGCCAATAATGGGGCGTTTGCTGCGTTCAACGCCGAGATGAATTTGTGTTCGTTGACTTCTCGATCGTCGCACCCGTAAACGACACCCGCTTCTCCATGCGAGAGAACCACTACGATAGCGCTGCTGCGGTAACGGTGATCATCCAGTACCGCGAATCGGCGCATCTCTCTACACATATCCTAAACAACTAGCGTTATCGTATCCGACACTTGATAAAGACTAACCTCGGCACTCAAATTCTTATGGGCGTGAATCCGATAGTCCAGGGCGGCGAAGAGCTTGCGGAGATTCTCCTCATCGACAGACGATCCATCCCGATACGGCATACCGTTGAAATTCATGTTATTTATAATTAAGACGTTTCCCTTGGGACTTGAGGTCATGCGATACGTCTGCAAACGTTGGAACTTTAACACATAGACAAAATCTACCTACATCGTCTGGGAACACGGACAATACATCTCTGGACATCCGGGCAACGTTTATATTTTCGTTGGAGTAGAACGAAGACCGCGGAGGCGCTATGGATGGTGACGGAAGAGATAGGCTGAAACGAGTACATTATCCACATAGGACTGGCATGAGCTACACCAAGAAACCCTTGAACACTTACTTCATTCTGAATTCCTTGTCATCATCGCCACCACCGGTCTCCATTCGCTTTGTAACTTGAGGTTTTTCTTTGCTAAAATGGTCAACCGTATTTTGCCCGCGAAGAACTGGAACACAACCTTTTGAAGCTGGCACTTCGGAAACTGGATTTTCGAGATATTGGGTTTGGGAAGTGCCAGTCCGGGTAATTATCGTCTTCAAGGTCGCTAAAAATGGAGCATAGCTAACATCGACACTTTATAACGAACCTGACGGGTGCTTCATTATCAATTATTCTAACAAAATCGTAGTGGCCAGTGCTATTCAAGGCGTCGTAGAAAACCTTGAATGCGAGCTCCCCTTTTCGCTTCAGTAAGCTGTACAGCTCATAGGCCTGCTCGTGGCGATCCATCTGAAGAGCGAGTTTCAGGCTTCCGCCGTTTTCGTTTATAGCACTTACCTCAATCATTTCTTCCTTGGCGTACGAGTTTACAACAGTTGCATCGGCCAAAAAGTCCAGCACCGCTGGAACGTTCATTGTCTTGATCATACGGTCGAGGTGCGTCTTCAAGCAGTCGTTTTGCGCTTTTGTCAATTTGCCGATACCGGCCATGAAGCCAACCCGCGATTAGTCCGTTCAATCAGTAAGCGTCTGAAATCAAAGCACATAGGATTAAAGAGCATAAATATTGCATGGATTGAATAGCGCCGACAGTATGCAGTGCTCGTAAATCAGCTGATTTCCCAACAATTAACCGCGTACGGACATAAACTCGAGAACAAAGAGGTCCGCACCGACCATGAACACCGCGCTGACCATAACGCCGGCGTCGTCTGCCCGTCCTTGGAGGGGCGGGCGAGGGGCATTGTTGCCCGCGCGGCCCATTACCGTCGCCAGTATCGACCGTTTTTTGCCCTCCCGAACGCGGACAACGGCGCAGTTTGCATAATGTTAGCGGCTGCGGCGACAATATGACCTTCACGACTGGGTGAGAGGGAGAGTAACCGCACTCGCTCGCCGACATTTGCTGCCTGCAAAAAGCAGTTAGTATCGTTTCGAGTCTGAGAAGTGTCATCCTCATTGCGAAAGACAAATCAAATCTTCGTTTATCTTCGAAAGACACCGATGTAAAAATTCCACGAATCAGAAAAATGCCGATTCCCTGAGTCTCGCGACATAATGGCGCGCACTCAAGAAACATTTCATAGATACCGTACACAGATACAAACACTCTTGCCTGCGCCGCAATGAAATTTGCAGAGGTCATGTCTGCAATGTCTAGAAAGTGCAGCTTTGCAAAACCGTCAGACTTAGACTCAAAGACCCTTTAAAAGCAACTTCGCAAGTCAGCTGCGGTGTTTCCGTTAACCGGCACGTCCAGAGGAGTCCGAAGCAGTGAAGTCGTCGTCATGACGTGGAATACAATTGATGGAGAATCCGTCGAAAATCCGACGCTTGCTCGCAAAAGAAGTCGGGCAAGACCGAAGAGGAAGCAGTCCGAAGACAGATTCATCCCGCGCAAGAAGAGAATTGAGCAAACGAAGGGGTTGCTGGTATCGGCAAAGCAAACGCTCATTGACATGACCCTGGTAAGTTTTAGTCTCTTTGGATCTTCATAAACCTCCGTTTTCCGAATCCCGAAGAAAAACACACACAGCTAGCGGTGGCGGCGCTCATCAAGCGTCTGTATAAGAGGGGAAATTTGGAAAAGCTACAGGAGTTCGTGGCAGTTATTGCATCTAAGGGCGAAGCGAAGCAGTGTGTCCCTCTGGAGCGGTGCCGAGATGGGCGGATGCAAGTAGGCTTGGGGAAAGTGTTTCCCGCTGTCTGTGTCTTCAATCTCTTCGTCGAACCACGTGCTTCCAAGGTGACTGTCACCAAGTTGCCGATCTGCGAACTCGGTTGTAAACCCGTGACTCTAACTTCTGATGGAAATGTTGGTTGTATCTATCTATTTGATTAAAGTGTATCCATGATGTCTTAGGTTATGTATGAATGCATCAATCCATGGCACTACGAGTTCACGCAACACGGAAACAACGAACGTTCTGAGACAGCCAATGGTAAGTTCTCCTATATCGAGTTGTCTTAAAAGGATTTTTGATCCAGCAGAGAAGCAAGAACACGCTGACGAAACCCAGGAACGAACCAAGGAACCGATGAACATACAGAACCTGGTAATGGAGAAATCTACCGACTTCGGTCTTGGCGGCGTTCTATGCGAATTTACCAGTTACGACAAAGTGGATGCTCGCGGCCCGCTCGAACTGAAGCGCTCTGCTAACGAAATAAGGTCAATGAGAATAAGTGGACCTCTTGCGGTTCTTCTTTAGTTTTCCTCTGCCAGCCCTTGTTATTATATCTATTCCACTATATGTATAATATTTATTAAATGCCAAATGTTTACAGCAGCGTCCCATCATATGGAAGGATGGGACTGTTTATTCACAAGAGGGTGTATCTAAAGTCTGGAAGTGAGCGGGACATATGGAACAACGCGTATCAACAAATAAGATGTAAAACTACTTAGTCCTTCTTCATGCGTGTAGTCGTCATACGGTAGATGATAGAGTCTTTGCCGGGGTTGATGCTCACCATTCCAGCAACGATGAACACCACTGCTAGGGCGAGGATAATTACAAGACCGGCGAAAATGGCGAAGACGGCGGGGTAGTCCGTGCTGGAGAAATAGTACACATTGAAGCGGCATCTATCCTTGTCGAGCCCCTTCAGATTCGGGTTACATTCCGAAACAGCGGCATCGCCGTAGACCGAGGAGAGAGCCGCAAGGAGCACAACTGCACAGAGAACAGCCGAACGCATCTGTAAAAATTATGGGGTTTCTCAAACGGCAGTTAAAGTGATTCACGGCGTAAGATCTTCACGCGACTACTGAGATAATCCAATATAATAACGCCAACACAAGAACTTGCAAAATCAATGAATAACCACCAGCCCATGGTTGGCCCGCTGATGCGATAAGAACAAAAATCAGTATCCTGCTTCATCGCGCCGAGACCTTATGCTATCAGTGCTTCTCCGCTGCGATGGAGTGGTGACGAGATGTGGACGTATGAAGACAGATATTTAAGGAGGTTGTGATAGGTATTGAGGGCCTCATGGGATAGGATGCCAAGGAAGACTGCGTGCAACCACCAATTCCCATCCTTCAGCAGTATGTACATTTTGACGCTGAAACTCAATTCTGAAAGCGCGATTAACGAGGAACCGAACAAAGAACAACGCTTGATACCGTATCTCTTAAGGACAGACGGATTATGCAGTTAGATTACGGTACATACAGAGAAATGCAAGGACATCTAGATTTAGCGCAAACGAAGGAATTCCAACCAATCGTTCAAACCTCTCAAACCTTCCGTAGACGCACACATGCAAGAAGGATGTATTTAAGTAGCTGCATCAAGTACGTCAGCAATGCATAGGAAAAAAGCGATACATTGCGATCGATTCAAAAGTGTCGATGAAAGTGGAAAGTTTCAAAGGGAATTCGGAATCACGTTCAAGGTCTCGGAAGTAATCTGTACGCGCCATGCTAGAACCAAAAGAGCGTCTTACAGCGGTGGGCCTAAGTAAACCGAGCAAGTGACGAAACTGGGTCGACGAAGCTGACTTGGCAGCTAAAAGCGGCAAAGAAATGTGAGAAAAAACGAACATCTGACATTTCCCGCATTTCTCATCACATTTACTTCTTTTCCTTTGACAGTCGAACTAAACTCCATAGCCGGCGCAAATCCAGCGTTGTCACTCGATCAGAGGTCGCTTCGAAGATGACGGAAGGCGGGGAACTAACAGCGAAGGTCCTCAACAACGAGGTAGAACGTGCCCACTTGTTATTAACCAACCCTTCCTTATGTAGATTGTCAAATTCCGACATGTGGTCGACAGGTGCGCTAAACGGAAGATTCGGGAACTCCTTCGTCGCGGAAAACAATGGTCGGAGCATACGAATCCCCAGAAGGAACGGCGAGGCAAGGACCTCATCGAAATGGCGCTACAGTTGAAGGTAATTTCCCTCCCGATGCATTGTCGTTAAATAGTAGCCCCTTGAAGCACGTCAACAGAGACGAGGTGACCAAGTTCGCCCTGCAGAACACAAAGACGTCGCAGGAGCTCTTCAACCTGAAGACTGCCACGATGGAGCACCGCGCTTTGTTCCATCTGATGTCCGACAAGCCCTTTGTTGCCGCCGTTGATTCGTTCCGCGAGCGGTACCCCAAATGGTTCGTCGAAGTGCCGTTTATACTTCAGCGTCTGGGCCTGAAGTATGCGAAGAATAAGGCGGAAAAGAAAGGAGCGTCTCTGAAGGGTCTGTATCTACCGCCGAAGAAGGACGATGGCGAGGAAAGTGATGAGGACGATATCAATGACTTGGGAGGCATGATCGAAGAGGGCAGTAAGTCAGAAGACGAAGAGCAAAAGACGGACGAAGAGGAGCTAAAGGTGAAAGAAGAAGAAGAGACGGACGACGAAGAAATGGAGACGGAGGAAAAAGAAATTAAGTCAGAGCCCAAGGAGGAGAAACCAGTGCCGAAGGCAAGGAAGCCAGTTCAGAAGGAGCACAAACCAAAGCGAAAGGAGCAGAAGCCTGTTCGAAAGCAGCAGAAGCCAATTCGAAAGGAACAGAAGCAAGTCCGAAGGGTGCAGAAGGTTGTACAGAAGGAGCTGCAGCCAGAGTTAAAGGGTGCGAAACCAGAGCGGAAAGAACCGAAGGCCGAAGAGAAAGAGTCCCTTCATCCGTCTTGGGAAGCTAAACGCAAGCTGAAGGAGCAGATGGCGTGTGGACCGTCCGGGAAGAAGATTACATTCGACGAAGAGGAGTAAATCTGTCCGGAATTTGTTGTTACTTTGTTGTTATTGTTATTTTTCCCGAAAAAGAATATACTACGTGGAACAGTCGTTCAGCGATGACATCGATTGCATCTGATCAAACAGAGAGCTGGCCTTAGGAAGCAGCTAGCCGAGATCCACACAGCGGGCCAGTGCGTACCATGGTGGACTCTTCGAATTCGACGTTTTCCATCCCTGTCCATCCGTTGCTTCCTGACGCTCCCGTCATCTCGTAGGTTTACGGAATATCCATTTGAAATTAATGCCATCCCTCTTTTCGATGGTTCAAGGTGACCGTGATCGTCTGTTTGGCTTTGGCCGTACTTGTGTTGGTGATCCTCGTCTGCACATTCCGCTCTGAATGCTACTTGCATAAGCTGATCAAAAAGAGGTGAGTTCAGTGAAGATCGGTGCTCGGGTACTTCCTGCAAGGTTTAACCCTTGTCCTGCTAAACATACATGCCCTTAGACAAAGCAAATCCTTGGAGACTGCTACTTGATGTCTAGAGACTGTTCAGAAGATCTAGAGCTGTCCCAGTCATTCCTTAGGTTTAGAGCTAATTGATTTAAATGTTATTTTGCAGAAGAGTGAATCCGGAGACAATGCAAACGGCCTACTTAACTCCGTCCTTCGCCTGGAGCTCAACGAACCCACAACCACCACTGGAAGCTACTAAAGAACACGGTCTTTCTAAACGGTTCAGCAGTGACTTTGAAGGCGACGAGATCAGCCTCGAGACGTTCGACGATTACATCCCGCGCTACTTGAACACGGAGGATCACCTCCGCGACCAAGTCCCTCGAGTTTTGCCCAAATAAAGATTCCCATGAGCATCGGTACTGTGTCTTCTTTCCCCGGTTGCCCCCCTCAATTCCCGCGGTCCCGTCGGTGGCGGCGGTGGCGCTTCGCTTCGGAAGACGAACGCGCCGCACGTCATCGATCGACATCTGCGTCCTCCGCGAATCGCGCGCTCCCTCGCACCGCGTCGGGCGGCAAACGCAAGAAGAAGAAGAAGCGCTTGAGCGAGCGGCGACAGCGACGCTCATTCGCCTCAAAACGTGTCCAATAGGGACTAAGAGGTTCTCGAACAGTTTCTGGGATCCACGTCGTGCAGTCGGGCAACGGTGGAAGTTGGCAATCCGACCGTTCCAACCCCTTTTCCAATCCCTCCCCTCAGTTCCATTTGGCCGCGCCCGCGGTCTCCCCTTGACGTCCCAATGTCTACTTCGTTGCGCAGTCCCTGAGGGGCCCAGCCCTAGCCTAAGTGCACAGGTATTAGGGTAGACACTTAAGGCGCCAAATCACGATGAGCAGCCGCTCGCATAAGTTGGCCTTGCAACAGAGTCTCTTAAGGTAAACAAGGCAGACGGACAAAGCAAAAAATAGACAGAAAATCACGAATCAGACGGTGCGCAGCGGTTCCTCGCGCCGGCAAGCGCTTATCTGTAGCCCTAATAAGCGGGGAAGATCCAGGAAGAGCGTTTCCCGTGTCGAGAGTTGCATTCCACGCATTTGGGTCAAAAGAGTCAGTCGCTCGGTTAGGCTAGTTATTCGTTTCGGCAGTCCTACTTCCACAGGATTCACGCCTTGGGAGCTCCAGCCTCGGGATAATTGTTAGTTCCTACGGAATTGTTTCGCGCGCGCCGATTTCCGGAAGATTACGATCGGCTCTATGACGGATCGCCCGCGTCAGACCGACTGTCTAGACGTCTCCGAAGCGATCACATTGATCCAAAAGTTCCTGGACTGTCAGCAGCTTGTGGTTCTTCGCCCAATAATTGCTGGACAAGGAAGGTTGCTCGAAAACACGAAACAACCTCACGTGTGCAGCTTTCCGAGACTATACGAATCGAAATCGCCCGCAGCAAAAACTCACTCCTTTCTCCATATTGTTGTGAGCTTAGATTTGCTGGTATGTTTGTGAGCGTCGTTTGACCGCACGAAGCGCGACCATTGGAGTCAATCGAGTTCGAAGGTGTCGCAAAGTCGTCTTTCTCGACTTGTTGTTTCTTGTGGTGTTCGATATTTAGGGCTGCACGCTAGGAACGTACGGCTTAAGCAGAACACGGGACCAGGATGCTTTAGGTTGGTTGATCTGTGACCAACCGCATAGAATCGATTGTACTGATATGGAAATGCACTGCGCGAGGGCTCATTCCAAGGGGATTTCCAGCCTAGTCTTGGAAGCAAATGGTGATATCAGCCTATAGAGCGCGGTCGAGAATCGCACATGGTGTCCATTGGGTTGTTAGGTGTGGTGGGATTTACCGTGGAAAGCCTATTGCCGACGATCGCTTTCATATGGATACCGAACGCATGTTTCGATCATCGGTTATCGAAACGTGTCCGCCGTTGGCCCAAATCTCAAATGTGAAACGTTTGAATCAAGTCTACACATTCGGAATGGGATCGATTGATATCGATGAGGACAGAATAGGCAGTACTGTTTGGTGAGTTCTCCTTATGATTATTAATATCACCTGCGTCTTTGACATAAAAATCCAATTCGTTTTCAAATCGTGAAGTCGGGGTTTGTAATCTTAGCTAACGTCGCAGTAGTCCACAAGTAGTCCGAGCCCGAAACTTGTGAACGCCGACTTCTCCAAATGCTTTCTTTCTCTTTCCAAAGCTTTAACACACAAACCCAAGATTTCAGGTGACCGAGGAACTCCTTCTGACTCACCCACGTTCGGAGTTCTTCCTGCCACAACGTTGCAATTTCATAATGCTTCAGTTACCTTATAGTGCTATGATTTCTACAAGGTCCGATTGCACAAAGCTCGAGTTCACTTCAGCAAGCAGGGCCGATGAGAACTCCAGGAAACTGATCTCAATAACGTCTTCCGCCTTTGTCGGTTAACTTCATGGAGTGCAGATTGGTTTGTGAAACTTCGTCTTTAGAATCACTACTTCAAGCTCCACAACCGAGGAAACGGACGATTCTTTCGTTAAGCGAGAAATGAAGAATTGCACTTCGATTTCTTGGATATTCCCGCCCGCCTAGGCGGCCAAACTCTGCCCAGCATCTTAAGAAGGGATACGGGTCTAGATAGATCAATGAGAAAGCATTCATGCTGACGCAGCATGAATGCCTCAGCATTGCTGAGGTAGTCGTTTGCAAAGGATTTTTTAGGTAGTTTGTATCAACGCAATGAGCGATCACAGTTCTGACTTTTATATGGGTTTCCTGATCGGAGCGATTATATTCGCGTGCTTCTGTTCACCAAATGCTCTTTTCAAGCCTAGGCTTTAACAAACGCTATCAAATGAGCCATGCAGCTTTTGCACGGGCCTTAAAATCGTCTTCGGTTTGGAACTTTGATAATTTGCTATTCATACCAAAATGTGTGCACAGTTAACGCTCCTGACTTCTTTCTGTCCTGAATTGGAACCGCCGCGCTTTAACTGTGTTTCTCTGCTTGAAATCCATGCATGACACCTCGGACAAAGGCATCTTCACTGTCACATCCCGCGTTCACCATTGAGCTTCATTTGGACCTACTAGCTCATCTAACTCTCTGCTCCATTCCCTTCCAGTATCGAGTCCAAATCACTACGTTCCCGGAACGGTCATCTTCCTCCACGTTCACCGAATCCCGTCTCTTACTCAGCTTCATTGTGACTGTCCCGTTATGTGAATCAGCTCTCCGCTGATCCCCGGCTCCCCACAATCTTGCTCATTCCAATTTCAGTGCTTCATCGTCATCGGCGGATTCAGGTTTCTTCACCCCAAGGTAAGTTCTTCCGCTATCAGCACCGCGCGGACATTCAACTGTTAGGTGGTGCGGGCCTGTGGGCGTGTGCTCCGTCGTTGACTCTCTCTCCCGTTCGGTGCTTGGCGCTTGGTCGCGGGGCGATGTTCGCCGTGTACACTTGCGTTCGCTCCGGAGGCATTTGAGGAGATGCGAAGTGTTTTGGAGAGATCCTGAACTTCCTGCCTTGGATGGTTAGTCCGTTTTTTGGGCCGATAACTCTGTTCCGAGTGGTGACAATGAGTAGGGCCCGATTATCGATTGATATGGTTCCGTGCTAAAGTACTTTTAATCGTGCGCATTCTGAGTGTCTTCTGGACTCCATATGTTTCTACTTTACCTACTTGGGACATATAGAGCCTCAAACAGCTAAAACAGCGCTAAATCCCTAAGATGGAAATCCATATGGACTGCTTAGAAGTGGTCGTGGAGCAACTGGCGTGGAGCTAGCAGAGCATTGGGGAATTATTAAGATGGGATATTGGGCTTGACCTATATAGGATTAGAACTGGACTTTGCAAGGACTTTGAACTTATCAAGCTGGAACTTTAGATCATCTTCAATCCATCAATTTTGGACATTATAATCTGGCCCTGATTCGTGCCTGATTATACTTTCCAGAAGGCAATTAAAGTTCCAAGACAGTTTCATTGACTTCAGAGCTACTGAAGTCGTGGATCCAACGAAGACGCGTTCTTCCGCCGACCCTACGAGTTGTTTCCTTTCCCCTCCTGCTATTCCGCGGCGGTTGGTTGCGTGAGGTGTTTTTCCGACGCTTGCAAGTAGGAGTTGCTGTTGCTCCGACGATCAGCGATTTCCAGCGGCGCCGATAGAACACACGCACAAAACGCAAAAAAAAACTTTAGGGATCTAATTAATGGTACTATGAGAGGAAGTGTCATGTCGACGAGGAGTATCGATCGATCGAGTCCAACCCTGGGCGGATGCACGACAGTCCTTTTCCTCTCTGGCTCCTGGCTTTCTGGCTTCTGAAGGTCGAAAGGGCTTCGACGACGCTAGGCGCGGGATTCGGGAAGACGCTCGTTATCGATCGATCGGCTGTTTGAATGACCGCCTGAAAGAGAGACGCGCCCGCCGGTTTCCTGAGGTCATCTGTCTCCGTTCTACCGTCTGCCCTGAATGTCCACATCTAGGGTCAAGAGTGATGGACTTTTTGAGCGATGTGCGAAAGGGGAAGATTACGAAAATTTGGGGTGCATTCCAATGCACCGCAATCGCGCGTGAGGTCGGGAGTGTGCGCTGACCATTGAGCTGGGTGCACGACAACGGCGGTTTTCAGAATTTCTGATCCTCTTCAGGCCTAGTGAGCGTTTTCAGCTTTTTTTCTGAGTATTGGTCCAATTACGCCGAGCGCAGATTCGATTGGATTAGGTGCGCTGTTTCCCTTTTGACCCCAGCGACTCCCCAACCGATATGGCTTCCTCTCAGAGCCGGCGGCTTATAATGGTCACCCTTCCAAGCAGATTTGCGATTCATCACGTAGGCGTTTGTGAGTCGCCTGCTCATCCCTTTTCAGCTTTGCGGGCGTTATAGAAATGACACGTTGATTTCAGCCGGAAGTCTCATACATCCAAGGACATGAATCTACCTAAAGGATCCATCTTACTTTAAGTAAATTCTACAATTTGAGGATTATAAGCGACCTTTCAACGGGTTTACAGTGCAAACGTCCTATCCGTTTGAATTTGAAAATTCACACGTATCTATGGATCTTCACCAAGCCCAGATGTAGGGAATGCATCACGGATAACGGTTCATAAGCGCACTAATCCAATTGGGCGGCTTATCTGCAGTATTGAGCCACAAGGAAGATGCTCCAGGGTGGCCGCCTGTCAGAATCGTGTGTAGGTCGGAATCGTACCTTAGCTCCATTTGCTAAAATCGGCTGTTGGCTGTGCAGCCACCATCTGCTCTGCCTGTTGATGCGTCTATTTATGCGCGCGATCCAATTGGATCGCTCGCGCTCTTTGGTTTTTGCGAATACCCATTTGAGAGAAGCTGCGTTCTACCAGCAAAGAAGCTGAAGTTGATTCCGTGCGGTGGCGAAGAGCAAAGTTGTTGTTGGCTAGTGCTCACGTCGAACTCAAACGATCAACCCACCTCGCAGTTGCGCCTCCTTCCACCCCTCGTTCCAACTGTCCGTGTCCCTCCTTGAAGATATTCTCAACTCATTTACAGGAAGCGAGATGATTGCTGTTTGCTGAAGACGGTTTTGGACGGCGTCATCGATCTTTAAGCTCTTGAAGCGCTGTCTCAGGAAAGGTAGTGGAGTAGAATGGTTTCAGTGTTTACAGCCGCCTATTCAACGGTCCCCGGCCTCGCTACTTGTTGTATCCAAGACTCTGCCAATGTGGATCAACTGGAGATGTCAAAGACGCAAGCGCAAGTGAGTTTAGGAGCTCCTTTCGGCTTCACACGAACGCTCGGAAAACATCGAGTAGTCGTATTCAGTCCTAGCGTCTATAGAACCACCTCCTTTAGGAACTTCCCACGCTCATTACAGAGCGCAGAGCATCCTTCATGTGTTGTTCGAGCGAGCAGCGGACGCGTCGCGATCGTGTAGTCCGGTCAACGAGAACTAAGGACTCCTAACGTATTCACCTTCTATGGAGCTCCTTGACTGTTGGTTTTGAACCTTAAAATATGGCCTTTTACCATTTTGAACAAGGGTGGCTCCTCCGACGATCCAGAGAGCTTTTCAATGCTTGTTGGTTCTGCTTTCGGTCAGATCGGCAGGAGTTCCTGACCCTTGGCTTTCGAAATCTCTATGTTTGTAACGACTTTGTTTTTTCTTGCACTTTTACGCGGCCTTTGCACAAACATTATCAGGCAGTCTCTATCGGCTTCGGACCGTCTGACCAGGCGGCGCCACCCTCCTTTTATGTTTGCGGCGTTTATCCGTAGTTCCTGTTGCACTTGAATTTTATATCTTACTCTGTGCTTTCTCATTTACGCAGGTCAAAGTTGCTCCTCCACACAAGGAGACTCCCTCATTCACTTCGCGTCCGCCGTACCATCGGTGCCGCCTTTTGGCGCCACAGCGAAAAAATGTCTGTGCGGCCGCGTTTTTATGCCCCTGCAGCTCTCCCATTCGCTGCAGCTTGACATAGGGTCACCATGATTACTAATGTCTGATCATTTCTTTCCTGATAAGGTCCATTTCCGCTCGGGTGCACTGCTTTGGATGCGCCCGTCCTCGTACCCTACTAGCCCCCCTCTATACCGCGTGCGATTTAATATCCATGTGTAGTCCTTATTCTCTGGACGCGCCTCAGTTGTACAAACGTGTGAAGTCAATGCGATGCGAGACAATCGATGAGCGTCTCCGTTATACCGACGTCCCTTTCCAGGCCCACTGACATGGCGAGCATCGCTGATCCGCCAAGTGGAGATCTGCGCAGGTCTAAGCGCAACAAATTCCATCTGGACGTTGCCGGATTGCACAGGATGGGTTCGCACAGCGCCACGGGGTGCGCCGTTGAGGAGGGCTTTCCCGCGTCGTCGGGGAGCGCTCAGAAGAGGCGGCACTCCGGTGCCAAGACAAATGGAGCCGCTAACACGTCCAGGAGGTAAGTCGGGCTAACTTTTACACCGGGGAACTGTTGCCGATCCCAGAACCCTAGGTTCCAAGAAAACACTTGCGCAAAAATTTTGGACACAACTTACGCGGACGCTGGCCCGCTGAACCGCGAAAAGGCGCCATTTGAATGCTACCGTAGGATTCAAATGCACGAAGAGTACCGTAACCGAAGGGTCAGCCCATACACGGTGGAAGCAAAGGACAGCGTTTGAGTAGTGTGTGCCTTCATTTACATGTGGTGCATGGCCTTTGGAAACATTTTTTTGGCCAAAGGCCTATTCTATACGAGGTCTTGCTTAGGGAAGTATAACTTCAAACATCCGTTGCGCGCTTTTGAACACTTTTGTGATGAATTTGAACGCATTCATTTCCACAGGGGGAGTCCATCTTGAATATGGCTGATGCAAGATGATGTTTATGTCTGTTAGTCTTTATTCCTTTCAATTGCATCAGATGATTGTTAACTTTCAGATCCGAGCCCACGCCTCCCCTAAAGAAGTCTAAGCTCGAGAACCAGAGGACCACACCTGAGCGACCACACCGTCGAGAGAGGAAACCCCCGGCACGACACTCGGATTTTGTTACCAACACCATCAAGGTCGAAGACGGTCCCAGCGAACCAGCGACCGAAACGAAGGAGCTTAAACGAGAAGAGGAGGGAGTGGAAGAAGCCGCACCGAGGCTGGAAGCTCAGATGCCCGCATCTCCCTCGGACACTCCGGCTGATGCAGCAACGGAGACCCCCACAACTCCAGCCGACGCTGCGACTGTTCCGGCGGAGGATCCCGTCACTCCATCTGCACCTTCCGTGGCATCGACGTCAGCATCGCCTTCTGGGATCGTATTTGAGTGTATGAAATGTCCCGCTCATTTCGACACACGCAACGGCCTCACGAATCACGTGAGACTTCACGGGAAAGGACGGGAGTTCGCCTGCGATCTGTGCGACTTCAGCTGCACGAACATGAAGACTCTCCGGATGCATCGCCAAGTGCACGGACCGATGAGTCTCCAGGCGAAGGCCGAGCAGCACGCCCAGAATGCTGAGGACTGGCAGGCGAAACAGATCCCGGTATGTTGTGAGTATGTTCGAAGGACAACCGACACACTCAAGGAGAGGGTTAACATGCGCAGAAGAACCCTCTTAGAGTGTATCGGTTGCTCTTCTTAGTATAAGGTAATTCCCGTAATTTACATTGGATCTTAGGTATCTCAGAAGATCGACGCCATCGACAAAGCGCTCAATCTCGGCCGAGCCGAGGAATTCGACGAGGTCAAAGCTGAGATGGACGATGAATCTGTCGCTGCCGAGCAGAGTGCCCAAGAACCTTCCGCTGAGGAGAACAACATCGACGAGGAAGAGGCAGAGGTTGGAGACGGAGAAGAGCATGAAGGGGAAGACGCACACGAGGAGGAAGAAGTGGAGGCGGAGACCCCCAAACTCGGCCGTCCAAAGAGTAACTCGAGGTAGTGTAGCATGAAACTAAGGGAACATTTCAGGCAAGCGCAAGATGCTACAATGCTCGCTGTGCCCCTATACCACCCGTCACTACGACCGCTACGCCAACCACAACAGAGGCCATCAGCGGAAGTCGGGGTACAAGTGTCCCTTGTGCTCCTTCATGAGCTCTTCTTCGGGCTTCCTCAAGCGCCACTGTGACTGCCACAAAGTCACCGATTATCCCTGGCCGCCGGTGTTCGTTAACGCCGACGGAACCGAACAGGACGAAAAGGTGGCCGTCCCGAAGGAGAAGGAACACGTAGAGGACGACGAAGAATCCCATCACGAAGTGCCAGCACTGCCGAAAACGGGTCAAATGAGTTTAAGGCAACGACGATCAGCGCCTAGCAAGTTGGAAGACGAGTATTACGTGGACATGAGTGACGACTACGAGGAAGCTGAAGAACCGAAGCAGAGCACCTACACGTGCACCTTCCAGCCGTGCCCCTTC
This sequence comes from Steinernema khuongi, assembly GCA_016648015.1. Classification (NCBI taxonomy): domain Eukaryota; kingdom Metazoa; phylum Nematoda; class Chromadorea; order Rhabditida; family Steinernematidae; genus Steinernema; species Steinernema khuongi. The sequence goes on along the minus strand of JADLIF010001448.1, from coordinate 51,657 downwards.
TCTAGCAACTTCAAGAATTCACTCTTCCGGCACATTCGGCGCAAGCACGCTGACCAGCAGCATTCGTCGCTTGAGGAGCCAGCTCTCGTAACTGCCACGGAACAGCCGTCCTCTTCCACCTTGAAGAAGTACTCGGATCTAGTGAAGTAAGTTAGGTCTGGGGTAAAAGATACGGTAGATTGAAGAGGGCCTCAGTCAACACATAAATCTCTAGAAGTGTAGGAAAGGTGCTATTCGGCGCATTGATTTGTATTGATCAAATGTGTTAAGCAATGACTATAGCATCACCTATTTAGAATCCTGGAAGCATCGGCAACAGCCTCAGTTCCAGCGACGTCCGCCCGAGAAGACAACGACAAGAGGGTCAAGAAGGTCCCTCAGACAATGTTCGTCTGTGAAAGTTGCCCGTTCGCCACAACCATCAAGAGCGAGCTCGTCGCCCATGAACTCGGCCACAACGCCAACCTGGACTACAGATGCCCCGACTGCAGCTTCTCCGCCGCAACCATCCCGATTCTCCACGAGCATCAACGCGTCCATGTAAACGCCTCTCGCACTCCGGTCAAGCCTTCTGGTGCTGCGGAACGTTTCGAGAAGTGTCCTGAGTGTCCGTATCAGTCGAAGCATACTTGTGACATGAAGGCTCATCGCGATATGCACATTGGAAAGCGGGAGTTCGCGTGCAACAGGTGCACCTACAGCACCAAGAGGAACCATGTGTTGATTCAACACATCGAAATGCATGAGAAGGACGATAGAAGGATTGTGGAAGAGGAGAAGGCCGAGGTCGTCGCTGAAGCAGCCGCCGAGGCCGAAGTGAAGGAACCCGAGCCTGAGGAGGAAAAGGACGTGGACAAGGTAGATTTACTTAGAGTTCGAAGGAAGGAGGTATACACGCGTGATGATTTAGAACATGCCGGTTCCTGTGGCGCCTGCACAGTTCGCTGTAATCCTGGAGGAGAAGACACACAACGAGATAGGGGCGATCTACTCGGAAGACGGAGGACATCGTTTCCACTGCTCCATCTGTCAGATCGACGAGGGTTCGCATGAGATTTATTATGAGCATACCAGGTAAGCGCTGACACACAGGACATCATGTAATTGGTCGAATCTTTCAGGCAACACACTGACGACTCCGTGATCTTCTCCTGCACGATATGCGACTTCCAAACGGACAACGGTCAAACGATCATCGACCACGAGGACGTGCACCCGCAGCCCAGCATCGCAGTCGTCTCCGCCTCCTCGAACGGAGTGTTCCGTTGCCGCGAGTGTCCCTTCAAGAACGACAGCTACAGTAGGATGTGGCACCACAACCAGAAACACAAGAAGCCCGGGAAGTACCGCTGCGAGAAGTGTACCTTCCAAACGGGTCTCTCCCACGTGCTCCGCGATCATTTGTGGGTCCACGAGGAGAACTACGCCGGGAACTTCGGGAACTCCGATCACCAACATGGCCGATCCAGCAGTATCTTGCCTGTCGCAGTCAACAACTACCACCACGACGCCCGATCTCCGAGTGTGCACAAGGAAGCTGAGATGCATACGCCCAAGGAGGAGGTGATGGAGTCTCCAGCGAAGCGTCGCCGAAATGGTCTCCATATGTCCGCTTCCTCGGCCATGATCACGTCGTGTTCCTCGACACCTTCAGCACTCAACAAGCAGACCGGAGGTGGCATGCGCAAAAACGACTCTGTTGTGTCCTTGCCAACCTATGGAAACGAGGAGAAGGCTGAAGAGGACAAGTTTGACCCCCAAAACCTCTACAGGAATGTGTTAACCCGAGGAAAGAGGAAGGGCGTCGGTAAGGAAACTCCTAAGTTCCTTCCAACTTACGACAATCCATTTAGAAAAGACAGTGAAGATGCGACAGTGTACAGAGTGCCCATACGAGGCGGAAAACGAGACCGTCTTCGAACTCCATCTCGAGATGCATCTTGGCCACAGGCCGCATAAGTGCTCCATATGCTCATACAGCTGCTTCGGCCCCGAATCACTGTACACCCACTTGAACCTCCACGCTCCTCAGATCTCCAGTGAGGCCGCCTCTGTCATGCGCCGTTACATTTCGGAGCGTCGCCGGAACGGTACAGTATCTGTGGAGAAGATCCCCATCGGTGCGAAGAATGTCTTCAACTGCCGCCAATGCAACTACAGGACGCTCGATGCGGAACGCTTCCAGAAGCACCAAACGGAGCACGTTCTCCTCATCCAGCAGCGCCTGATGACGGCCATCAAGCGGGCCAATGCCGAGGAACCGGTGAAGGTGGCGAAGAGACCTCGTCGTCCTAGCGATAAAATGGTAAGAGCTACCGTAACCAAGACCTAAATTCGCAACCCATGTTGTTTTCAGTTATATTGTCCGAAATGCTCGTTCAAGAGCGACACGCCGATCTCCTACACGGAGCACTTGGAGCGTCACGGCGTTGGCAACACAGTCTACTCCTGCTCAGTGTGCGACTACGGCGATAACACCCAACAAGTGGTGGTCTTCCACGAGCGCAACCACCACTACGACACCCCGCTCACTCATTTCTACAAATCGGGTCTTCTGAAAGATGCCACGGAGATCGAGAACGAGAATGACCTGTTGCGGACCGTCCGATACGGAAACAAGGTTATATGTTGCAAACTATGCAGCGAGTTCAAGTGCCACGAGTTGAACCAGTTGGTCAGACACTGGGAAACGAGCCACGTGGACACCGAGGAGAACCGCCAACTGCTTGAGGAGCTGAAGCTAGGGCTCGTGCCCCGATCTATTGTTGCGAGGATATAACCCCCCTACCTGTTTCCAGTTCTGATCTCGCTAGTCCCGTTGTTCCCGAAACTACTTACGATGTTGTGTGTACCGATGCCTGTGTCAGATTCTTTCACTCTCCGTGTCCTTCAGCAAATTATTTGTTACTTATAACATGTATTTGATAGACTAATAAATTAGCTCAAGTTGTAGGCATTGCACTTTGTGGACATGGGGTTAGAGGTTAGAGTCCGAACTTTGGTCAACTGGATGAAAACTGTGCCATTGGTGACTGCGCTTTTGCAAAAGAAAGGCTTTAGGGGACTGTCAATGGTCAAAACGCCATTCGCACTTTGCAGAAGGATGCCGAGACGTTGTGTCTGCATTGTAGACGCAGATTTGCATTTCCACCCTCACTTCACGTGCAAAACGTCTGGGTGTCGGTCGTAACGAACGTCCCCCGTCTATAAGTGCAAACTCCGAAGTGGAAAAATTCGAATTCCCGCCACGCGATACTGTGCTTGCGGCGAGTTGGGAGCGCCGCTCGCGCTCGCGTCTTTCTTCTGTTCGACCCGCGCGCTGCGTTTCCACGACCGTCGTGAAGGAACGCGGATCTCGGGGTCGCGTTGGACTTACACAGTTTTTGCTGTGAAAATAGACTTCATGCCGATGGGAATTGTATCGCGCCGATTCTGTGAAATGTTCACGTGTCGTTTTGTGTGAAAATTTTGTCTGCTTCGCCCGAAGCGATAAAATTTTTAAATTACATTTGTATCGTGTACAAGTCGCTAATTTCTGTGCGAATTGCAGGGGATTAACGGCCGATAATGGCTCAACAAACGCCATACATCGGTAGTAGGATCAGTTTGATCTCGAAACTAGACATCCGTTATGAAGGAGTGTTGTACGCTGTTGACACCGAACAGTCGACTATCGCTCTCGCTAAAGGTATATTGATCTTTCCTGCTATAAAAGATAAATTTATGTTTTGTAGTGAAGTCGTTCGGCACGGAAGATCGTGTGCCTGGAAACCCTATTCCTGGACGCGAAGATGTTTACGAGTATATTATTTTCAAAGCCGGAGATATTAAAGATTTGCTGGTGTGCGAGAATCCCAAACCCGCAGCTCCTCAAAATGAAGGACTGCCGTATGATCCCGCGATCGTAACCGTGGCCACCCAACCGGTCCCGGCTCCTAAGGCCGCATCGCCTACTCCAGCTGCTACCGTTCCCGCGTCTGCCGATGCCGCTCCTGCGGCTTCCCCTACCCCGGCATTCGTGCCTGCAGCGGCTCCCAGGCCTCCTTCTGTTCCCGCTCCGGCAGCCCCTACGCCAACAATGGCCGCGCCTGCTCCGTCTGTTGCACCCCCTGCACAGAGAGCCCGAGGAAGAGGAGGATATGCCGGTGGATATCAGCACCGTGGTGGTCGCTTCAATGGAGGTGTGCTTGATTTTGTGATTTATATTAAGTGTTGCTCTTCTTTAGGCGGATATTATCACCATCGCAACAATTATAACAACTATAATAATGGTCAACAGCAACCCTTCGAGAAGTTGCGCTTCGATAGTGATTATGATTTTGAGAAGGCAAACGAGCAATTCCAAGAAACTCTCAGCCACATCACTCGGGACATGGAGAAAACAACACTAGATACTCCTGGTTTGTTAGGAACAGTATCTCCTTTTAATTTCGATTCGTCCATTTCAGAAGTTATTGAAGATGAGATCCCTGATGTTGTGGAAGGAGATGTTGACCACTCCCAAGAGGAAAATGGAGCCAGCGAGGACAAGTCTTTCTACGACAAGAAGAGCTCGTTCTTCGACAACATTTCCTGTGAAGCTCTTGAGAAGGAAGAGGGGTAAGTGAAATCGCCATGCCATTCCGCATCGTTAAGTTATTTATTGTAGTAGGAACAATAGGCCTGATTGGCGTAAGGAGCGCATGACGAATCAGGAGACCTTCGGTCACTCCGCTGTTCGATCTCTTGGCTACCGCCGCGGTGGAGGACACCGAGGAAGTGGAGGCTACCGAGGCAGTCGTGGTTTCAATGGTGGACGTGGCGGTAGCTACTATCACCGAAACAATTACAACAGCTATAATAATGAGGGTCAGCAGCAACGTCGCCGATTTTAATTAGTGGTGTAATTAAGTTATGCTATAACGTTATACAATTTTTATTTTGCTACCGGTTGTTTATACTGACATGTAATTTGATGTTTCACGTTATGAGAGGATAAAACGTCTCACAGCTACTCTTGTACTTTGGCGAACACCTCGTGACTCTGTGGGCAGAGCAACTTCAGGGCACAGCGAGAATCTGGTTTAGCCTTCGTCGTCTGGAATCTGACAAGTGCGCAACTTTTCATTTGTGTAGTCTCCCGTGCTGTCTCGGCTGTCATGCAAATTATGTTGATGTCTGGGGCCATTGATTGGAGTTCAAGATAGGCCGCCAAGATTCCGTCCTTTAGAACGTTTTTACGCTTGAATGATGTTGATGCAAATCTGGGACGGTACTCTGCTTCGCAGGAAGCTACCATTAATCGATGAGCCGTGCACGACGGTGACAGGACTTTATGCGTGTGAGACAACAAAGTGTCGCTTTGCAGGACTGTCTCGGACAGGAACATGTTTGTCTACAAACGTCTCCTGCAAGACTCTCCTGGCGCCCGAAATGCATCGCTTGTCTGTCTACATTTAAAGTCTATCCGTCTGATCGGCGTCATTGGAAGTTAGACGATCTGTTCTGACGCGTAGGCGGAGTCTCATCGACGGCAGCTTTTCGTCGCTGTTCGGAATCCGCGCACGCGGCCGCGTCGCCTGCATACATTAAAGAATCCTCCGTCGCCGATCACTCGACCTGTAAGGCGCGACCTAACACAGTCGCGACGTGCGAGGACATTCTGAGTGCTATTCCCTCCTTCCTCCTTCACCCCCTCTTATCACATTCGCCACTCACTCGCCGTAACTCGATCGCGGTAGGACCGCCCGTCTCCGACCTCTAGCCGCTCGGGGCTATTTCCGGCGAGATCTGCCGCTATTTTAAAGCGCCGTTCTGATCCAGCGGCGTTCGTTCCAGCTTGATCCTTGCCCACTGCCTTAAATAGATGTCTTTCTGTCTTAATACTTGGTGCGAAATCGAACCTGTTGACCGGTCAGAGTATTACGGGAATGCATGCCGTACGTGGAGGTCAACTTAATCCGTGATCATCCGATGATGCCGACAATAGTCGCCGCCCCTTCCTGAATGGCCAATGCGACGCGTTGTTTGTTCTCACCGCGTAATTCGCGCGACCGACACCATTTGACGAGAAAAACCTGTTCCTGCCGTGTATTTTGATATCGTCGACGGCCGGCCAGTGCCGTGCCCTCTACGATTCCGCGAAGGAGCGCTCCACCGTTTCCGCCTCCATTTTCGTTTTTGCTCGCTTTTATCAGCGCGTCCACCCGTCCTTCCGTCTGTCGGGACCTGCGTCGCCAGTGGTTATCCTCCTCCACCCCGACGCGTCATGGGGCGTCAGCGACGGCGGCCCTTGTGACGCTGGCACGGAGATGAAAGATAACGCTCAAAGCACGCACGGGGCGATGATCATTCTATTGTAAGGGCGCGCGCACACACGCACTCTCGGCACCATCTATTTGGACCCGAGCATGACAGGACCACGTCTACATTCCCGGTACTGTTTTCAGGTACCCCGCCCTGTGCGAGTGGAATGTTGTCGAACACTACCAGCACAACAGCCGGTCGCGATGGAATTAAGAAGGAGGAGGTACTCCTTCCGCCCCATTCGGGCAGCGAAGATAGCGACGACTGTGCCGGCGATCTTCCTGGTGACCAGGAACCCAACGAGCGTAGAGTGAAGATTCTTGGCGACAACGGGCTGATTCATGCGTCCTGTACCTCTTCTGGCTCTTCTGTCAACGAGCTCAGCTGCCGGTCCGGTTCTGGAGACTCCCCCACTCCGCGAACAGCGCTCAACCGCAACCGCACAATCTCTGGCTCCAAGTCGGAGGATCATCTGATGACGACGTCTGACGGAAGGGTACGCATCCGACTCACTTATTGGTTTAGGGGGATTAGCACGCGAAGACCTTGCTTGCCTATCAGCACCTTAGACTCCCGACAGCGCGCCCAAAGCACATTATGTCGCATTCGGGCCCTTTTTTTCATGCCTTTTTTGTTTTAAGCTTAATTGCGGAATGCAATGCCGAGAAGAGGGACCCACCCATGCCTAAAAATCAACCTACACACCCGATTGACGCGCCCTATAATTGTCCTCTACTTTAACATTGTAATGATGAGGGCTTACCACAAAAAGAAGCCATGTGACCTTCACCCGGTGTAAACTTGGCGCCCTAGGCGGGCTATACGTCTCTGCAAGCGGCGCGTGATTGAGCGTTCCGCCGGCGTTTTACAAGGTTGCGCGCATTCTTTGTTTTCCCAATCCACTCTTTGTTCTTTGTTTTTCCTGGCCGTGGAAACGTGTTTTCCCCCCGGTCACATGAACACGTCTTATCTCTGTTCTGTGACGGATGCCAGGTCAACAAAGCGCTTAATTTAGTTGCAGTTTCGAGCAGCAGATTGTGACGCGCTGCCCTTAACACAAATCATATCGTGCATCGTAAAAGAGAGAGTGCACGTGGGAATATGCACTCTGTGCGGGTGGAATAGCGGCGCCGCGGACATCCTACTGTCTAGACTCTTTTTGCATCTGTGCACTTTAGAAAGTGTACACGAAGGGACGTCCGCCATGGTACGACCGTTCCGGAAAGCGACTCAAGAAGCCGTACCTCATCGGAATCTGCGGCGGCTCCGCCTCAGGCAAGACCACCGTCGCGAAGAAGATCATCGACCGTCTGGAGATGCCGTGGGTTACCGTACTCTCGATGGACTCGTTCTATAAGGTAAGCTATTGAGTGTGTGTGGCGCTTCGACAGTCTCGTCTTCTGCAGGTCCTCTCCCCTGAAGATCACGAGCTAGCCGCCGAGAATAACTACAATTTTGACCATCCAGATGCGTTCGACTTCGAAGCTCTGCACGAAGTGCTCGCTCGCCTCAGGCAGGGGAAGTCGGTCGAGGTGCCTGTCTACGACTTCACCACCCACAGTCGGGATAAGAACCCGAAGGTGATGTACGGCGCGGACGTGCTCATCTTCGAGGGCATCCTCGCCTTCCACAACGAGGAGATCAACAAGCTGATCGATTTGAAGATCTTCGTGGACACCGATTCGGACACGCGTCTTGCTCGACGTCTCCAGCGCGATATCGAGGAGCGCGGCCGTGATATCGCTGGCGTGCTCAAGCAGTACAAGGACTTCGTGAAGCCGGCCTTCGACAGTTTCATCGCGCCCTGCATGAAGGTGGCTGACATAATCGTGCCTCGTGGCGGCGACAACTACGTCGCCATCGACCTCATCCTCCGTCAGATCACGCAGCAGCTGACCGAGCGCGGTATGTCGGCACTTGATGCAACATGCAGAACCAATGTTTAGGCTACGACGCGTCGAAGAGTTTCTATAACCAGCGCCACGAAATGTCGCATTTCGAAGCGTCCGAGGAGCTGCCGGAGAATCTGATCGTCGTCAAGGAAAGCCCTCAAGTCAAGGGACTCCACACATTTATTCGCAACCGCGAGACCTACAGGTAGGCAACAAGTTCTTTATCTGTTTGCTTTTGGTTTTCTTAGGAAGTCGCACACAGACGGACAAATATTTGTAGAGTCTTACTGATAGGAGGATTGGAAAACAGATTAATGGACAAGCACGTGTCGCCTTTTAGCGCAGTTAGTGACCGTTGAAATTTGATAGGATCTCCTTTTTTCGCGGGCAGAACAGCTTTTAGCGTTGACAGAACAATGTAGAATAACATAAAGTGCGATAGGGTAGATCCGAATGACTTTCTCCTTCGAAGAATTTGGTTATGTGCAAAACGGAGACGGCAAATGTAAAAACAAACGTGAAAGTGACAACATCGCCGTGCGAAAATGCTACAATAATATTTTCGTTGTGAAAAGCTCGTAAAATCGATTACATGCCCTTAGCCCCCGACATTCCGAATAGCACGAGCCGGAGGGGTTGCCCTTAAAGACGGCGCTCCGTCTTTGCTCTAAAAACGGTGGTCCCTCTTCGGCGCCTTACAACTTTGAAGCGAGAATTCCTTAGCCATGTGGAAGCTAACGCAGCCATTACAGGGATGAATTCATCTTCTACTCGGAACGCCTCATGCGTATTCTTATCGAAAACGCCATGGAGCACATGAACTACGAGAAGGTCACCGTGGAAACGACCAACGGATCCTACGAGGGCTGCCGTCTTACAGATGAAATCTGCGGCATCTCCATCATGCGCGCCGGAGAGACCCTCGAGAAGTCGGTCCGCTCCGTAGTCAAAGACTGCAAAATGGGCAAGATCCTCATCCAAACAAACCAGAAAACGATGGAACCAGAGCTGTACTACCTCCGATTGCCGAAGAACATGGAGAGATTCAAGGTTCTCTTGTTGGACGCTACCGTAGCTACAGGTATCGTAATCCCATCGAAGCGTCGAAAACAGAAATGCTTTCAGGTGCTGCTGCGATGATGGCCATTCGAATTCTTCTGGACCACGATGTCAAGGAGGAGAACATCTTCGTCGTCTCCCTGTTGATGGCCACCAGCGGAATCCACTCCCTCGCATACGCCTTCCCCAAAGTCAAGCTGTTGACGTCGGCCGTCGACGAGCACCTCAACGAGAGCTATCATATCATCCCGGGAATTGGAAACTTCGGCGACCGGTACTTCGGCACCGACCCCCTCAGCGACTTCTCCGACGACGAGGACTATGGCGCGAACTACCGTTAACCGATCCAGTCTTTCCTTTATCTTTGTTATGTAAATAATGGAGTTCCATTATTCTCACCCCTTCCACTCATCTTTCATACAAATACATTTCAGAAGCCGAGACGATGTTGTTGTTATCTTTCCCTTATTTGTTATTGGGTTCCCCTGTCATACTCCTGATCTTAAATACTTCAGTTTTGCTATCTCTCTGAACTACGAGTTCGAAGGTTAATACTGGTTTCTATGTCGTTCTCGAATTCTCTTTATTTGCTCTGGATGAAAAGTTTATCTCACTATTGCCTTTAAATTCCTAATTAATTATGCGTCCCAACTCATAGCAAATACACTATTTTGATATTTGATCTGTGAGTAGCATTGGGCAGACTTGAAGGTGCACACATATCTTCCAAGATCGACTAGAAAATGCATCTTACATTCAATACGGTACAACGCGGATTATGATGAAGAGGAGGTGCTTGCTCCTAGAGGATGGTCTCAGGTCTTCTATAAAAGACAGCGATAAAGTAACGGATGACGAATTCTTTAACTGACCTATTCACTAGCCTGTGACGCGACGTCAGATTCCCAGTCACTCTTTACGTCGTTCATCGTCGGATAGTCGGTGCGGCCCTTCATTTCTCCTCGAGCTATCTGCTCCTAAAGGGATCACTTTCATTCTGGCACACTCTACCCAACATACCGCTTTCGCGTCCATAGGAATTGCTCTCGGTTGCAGATTCATTAGAGACTCTTCTGGCTCTCTTTTGACGCGCTCCAGCTCCTTTTTCTTCTCAATTTCCTTGGCCTTCTTTTGAGCTTCTCGCCTTCTCGTCTCTGCCTCTTGCTCCGCCTTTCTCAAGGCCTCTTCTTGGGCCTTCTGTTCCGCTTCACGAGCCCTTCTCGTAGATTCGTCCTTGAACCTCTTCTTCTCCTTTTCAGACCTAATCCGAACCTCTTCTTCCTGTGCCTTCTTAACAGTTTCCTGTGTGCTTCTTCCCTCAGTTTCGTAATTTGATTTCAGCTCCATATCTTCGAAGAAATTCTTTGCTGCTTCTTCTTTCGCCCTTTTTTCAAGCTTCTCTTGCATCTGCTTCTGCAGCTGCGCCTTCAGCTTCTTTTCGACTTCTTCACAGATTTGTTTCTCGGTCTTCGCATCTCCATTTTTCTTCCCGGATCGACGTTCTCTATTCGTCTTACGCATCTCCTTTTCAAGATGCTTCACCTGTCTCTTCACCTTCCCTTTCGGCTCCTCTTCGGAATCCCAGTCGCTAATGACATCATTCATCGTCGGATACTCGTTCCTTTTGCACTTCTCCCCGCGAGCGATCAAAGCCTAAGTCAATGTAAAACTTAGGAGACATGGAAGTAAGCTCACTTCTTTGCCTGTCAAGGGCATCACCTTCGGTTTCAGCTCTTTCTTTGGTTTCTTCTTCTTCTTCTTCTTACCACTTTCCATGGCCGATTCAGAATCCCAATCGCTTAGCACGTCGTTCATTGTCGGATACTCGTTCTTCTTCCGAACTTCTCCTTGCGCTATGCGAACCTAAGACCACCGATCACCACGCCACTCATCTGATCACTCCTACCTGCTTATCGTTCAATTCGAAGATTTTCGGCTTCACCTCTTCGTCGGCCTCTTTCTTCGACTCCTTCCTTCTGTTCTTCGCTGACTTTCTTGTACCAGAGTTAGACGAAGAATGCGATCCGTTTCCCGGTGCACCTCCCTTCTTCACCTTCTTCTGTTTGATGTCCTTCGCACTCTTTCCACATCTCCCAGATTTCTTCCGTCCTTTTGAACCCTACAAGGCGTTGAGTGCCGTGAAGGATCGTAAATCCTTACCGATTTACTTGTCTTCCTCGATTGATCATCCCTTAAAGAGTGTTCGACCATATTCATTTCCCCAGCTCCGGCTTTTTTGCCAACGCATTCTCCTACTGCTCCCTTTGACTCTTTTGGTGCTGGAGTTTTCTTATGCGCTGAAGCATCGGACTCTTGTCGTGACGATTCCTTCTTCTGGCTTTCACCAACATTTGATTCAGGCGCCTCTGCGGAGGGCTTGTGAGAAGACACCGCCAGCGCATTCTCAGAAGTCTTTTTCGAGGAAGAGGGTTTTACTTGATCCGTCTAAAGACTTTACTTTTACAGGAAAAGTCAATTCAACTCACACAGTATGCGTCGTCGTCCGCGGCATTGGATCGCGGATTCCTTTGGTTTGCTTTCTTGCGGGAAATACAGGAAACAACGAAGACAAGAAGTGCTCCAAAATGGACGAAGACGAGCGCCTGCCAGTAGAGAGCGACGGGGTAGGTGTCTTTCATCGCAGAGGATAGTGGCAGAGTTAGAACTTCTGCGTGAAAACGACCTAACGGCGGTTCACTTAATTAGCAAAGTGAGGCAATAGCAGTAAGGCAACCAACCGCTTGAGACGATCACACTTTTCTGAAATGGACGGCTCTGTGCATGTCCAGCGATTGAGCAGAAGGCCACACTGTCTGCTTCGAATTCTCCCAGACAGAAGTCAGTCTGCACCTCATGTCTGCAGACGTGAGGTGAACCACCACCCTCAACAGTGTCGTGTACAACGTGGCTACGACAAGAAAAAACTGTTTTATTGCGCTTCATAGAAGCAACTGGTAAGTAATACAACGCCAACTGTTAGGACACAACAAACAACAATAACAAAGAATCGCGTCGATTAGCTAGCAATCATGACACGGAAGATGCGGGCCACGCCGTCCGTGTAGCCAGCGACCAGACGCTGTCCATCAGGCATCCAGGCAAGAGAAATCGCCTGAGGAACGGGCTTTCCTTCTTCTCCATCAACCTTAATCTCGTCGATTTTTTCCTTGTTTTCGAGATTCCAGACAATGATGCTGGTTCCAACGGCGGCACAGAGCCAGTAGCGGTTGGGCGCAAAGGCCATTTGGTTGATGACGTTGCCGGCGACCATTTCCGCCAAATGAGTTCCCCTCTCCAGGTCCCAGAGCTGAACGGATCCGTCCTAAAAGAAACCGTGCGAGTCACTGCGTGGCGTCAGACCACTTACTCGTCCACCCGAAGCACAGAGAGACCCATCAGGAGACACAGCGATGGTGTTGATGTACCCAGTGTGGCCAGTATGCTCATCCAGCAACGGCTGTCGCAGCATATTGCCCAGCTTCCACATCTTGATCCTGCAGTCCCAACCGCAGGTGATCGCCACGAGTCCATTTGTCTCATCGGGCATGCAGCGGACACACGAGACCCAATCGGTGTGTTTGGTATCACTGTCACCCTAGAAGCAAGAAAACTATTTATGCGTAATCTGAGAGTGAACTTACAACGCTGGTGACTTTGCATTCACCGAGGGTGTTCCAGACCTTGATGGTTTTATCACGGGAAGTGGAAATAATTTGGAAATTCTTTGGCGAGAAGGCCACGCTCAGAACATCCTTTGTGTGCGACTTGAAGACGTTGATGCAGACTCCGCGTTCGATGTTCCAAAGGCGGACCGTCTTATCCCACGACGAGCTGACTGCGTGTATTCCATCAAGAGAGACGGATACATCCGTGACGAAGTGCCCGTGACCGGTGAGGCGCTTAGTGATGGTGTGCTTCAGCTCACCGTACTTGTTCCTGTCTTCGGTAAGTTTCCAACAGATGAGCGTTTTGTCTAAACGAAAGAAATAATACCGAAAACACTCAAATTTAAATTACCACGCGACGACGTAACAATCTCGTTGTGTCGGCCAGGGTTCGGAGCGATTTGGGTCACCCATCCGTCATGACCTTCCAACTTGGACTCCAAATCGAGCTTGAAAGCCATCGATATTTGCCTTATTTTACCTGAACAGGTGGATCACATGAAGACAACTGCAAAGAAATTCATTTGCACGAAAAATCCGCGTAAAACTAAAAAACAGGTCAAAATTCCGAGGGCAAAAATCCATACGAAGTGGATCACAAACGGCGAAGTCGAAATCGTCCTGAGCCGAGCACTCTTGGAGCCGTTGGGGATGTTCGGGTACCGTGTTCCACTTGGGACCACACAGGCTATTTAAATGCACATGTGAATATGTCGTACATTCAGACGACACGAGACGTGGCCTGCCTTGTCTGCGGTTCCTGTCTCCGCTTGTCTGCAAATTTGTAGACAGTTGCAGACAGGAGCTGCAACCACTGACAGCGACACCAGCTAATCTTAACTCAAAGCTGGACTGTAAAGCTTCAGTTATGCCTTCACTCTCATGGAATGCTTTCCTAAATATTGATTTCACATGTCATCACACTCTTGCTCATCGTAAGACGCGCATTGCAGACGAGTTCGATTGATGATACCGAGCCATGAACCAACCGGCCAGCGCGTTCTGCATTCTCTCCGTGTCGATCCTCAACTCCGTGTTCTGTCCTGTCTTCCGACGAACGCGTAAGGGGCTTTTGATAGTGCACTGGGCCATAATCAACTATGTCACTGCCTGTAGAAGCTACTCCGATATCGGTCACAATTCCGGCGATGTGGCCTTGTTGGGCGCGAGCCTGTTTGTTTTTCTGGAGCATATTTCCACTCGGCAGTTGACAGGTACTTTAGTCGGTTACTTTCCCTTTGATGATATTTTCCTTTCCAGGGACAGAAGTTAGCTCCACGGAACGGCGCATGCTCATTCTTTTCCTGTCAGTCTCCGACTTACTCTTCTACATACAACCCGCGGCCACACGCGACTTCGTCCGACTCCTGCTCACCTTCTGTATCCTAATTGCAGCTGCGCTGCTCAACGTGGCTTCGCGGAAGAATCCATACAATCTGGACCACCAGGTAGGGCTTTTATGCTGCACTCGGCACAGAACTCCTCTAGGCAATCGAACGCATAAAACACGAGGACCTCTTTTATGGATGGAGCGAGCCACTTAGCTGCCTTGGTCTATTGGGACAGTTCACTCTAGTCGCAATAATCATGAACACCACAGTTCAGGTAAAGTTGTGGACGCATATTCAGAGACCTGAGTGTGTTTTCAGATCTATCCTGCTCTGCTCCGGATGTCTCCTCTGCTGTACCTGATCTATGTGTTGAGGACCGTGGCTCCTCTTGGGCTACTGTTTGCTCCGGGCTTCTTTGCCGGCACAGTACAGTCGGTGAAGTCGATAGCCCGACTACTAGGGCAGCTGAAAGCCAGGTAGATAGGCTTAAAGACATCGACAACAGGCAGGTAATATTTTATCGTATGTCATTGTTATTTAACATATATATTTATATATTAAATTTTATTACGTTTATAGACCGAATTTAGAACATCGATATATGATGGTTGCTTGGTTCAGTGGAGACAATGAGATGTGTGATAACCCAAGCTTACTCTGTCATCCTAACTCTGATTGATTCACGTACTTGGCGATCGTTTTTATTACCACCAAACGTATTCACAACAGCTACAGCTCTCGCACATTGTACCCGGACTGGTCGTCTACGAACGACGCCTTGAAACCGACTCCATTCGCGTCCTCCTTCCGTTCCAGTGGATTCAACATGTAGAATCGCATGGTTTTGTCACGTCCGATCACCAGAACGGCTCCTCGGTTCTTCTTAAACGATTCATTTAGATTAAACATTAGTAATTCAAACTTACCAGTGTTGTATCGTACATCGGCGCGGAGAACACGGTCACCAGCCTTCGATTGGCAAAGAAGCCGTAGCCATTGCGCATGACCTGATGCCCGCGGACGATCATGTCCAGCTTCAGTCTCTGACACGTTTTGTAGACAACGTCCTCGCCAAACGTTACGCTCACTTCGCGCAGTTTGTTATCCGCGAAGCCGACTTGATCGATGGCGGGGTCAGCCCAGAGGATATCTTGCACTAGCGTCTTGTCCTGAACCACGACTTGAGGGAGTTCGATCTAAATTGGGGGAAACATGAGGGCCGATAACAAATGTCTCACGTTTCGGATATCGTCAACAGCGTTGAGATGTGGACTGAGGCCTCCATGCATGCACAAGATCTTTCCACTGACGAGTGCGGCTAGAGGTAAGTATCCGAAGAGGTCGTTGAATTCCTTGAAGATGCCGAGGGCGAGTCCGTAGGCGAAGCGTTTCTCCAGTTCAGCCCAGAACCCGTAGTCCTTGTTGATAAACTCCTGTTCGTGGTTGCCGCGCAGAAGGAATATCTGCAACATGGTTGACCAATGGGATAGGAGCTCGGACATACTTTAGTTGGAAAAGCGATCTTCAGGCCCAAAAGACAGCAGATGACCTCGAGCGACTGAGGTCCGCGGTCCACATAGTCCCCAAGGAACAAGTAGCGTGTCCGGTTCGCTGGCATTCCACAGGCGTTGAAGATGCGGTGCAAGTCCTGGTACTGACCGTGGATGTCGCCGACGATGTTTACCGGGTGCTTGACATCGATGAGCGCCTTCTCATCCGCCATCACCATGCGGACGCGCCCGATCAGCCATTTTAGTTCATCGAGCTCATAAGTCACCTGAAGACGCGCTTAAGTGGATTGAGAAGGTGCGACTCACCGAGGCGTTGAAGTCGCGGTGCTTCGCGAGGAACGTCTTGATGTCGTACGTGGGACCGGACGCGACGCTCATCTGTCAGTGGAATGGCCTTCTGCAGACGGCCATCCTCGAATGTGTCTGTCTCCTGGAGAAGCCTGCAGTGTGTCTGTCTCTCCCAGTAGACGGGTGTCAGTAGATGCGCGAAGGAGATCTGCGTAGTTCGCCCACCACCCAGTGTCGATGCCCATTGGAGAACTACAGAACTAGTAGACATCCGTAAGACTCAATATTGCACTTATCCCATGTTCCAGGCTTATGCACTTTTGTTCTTCACTTGCTCTGCTCCTGTTCCTTGTCTCACCATGTAAGCAAAAATCCAAAAAACGTGAATGGCGTCGAATGTACTGATAAGACTCACAGTCTTTCGGCATCTCTCCTTAGACTTTACCAAAGGAACATATGGTGTGTTCCCAGACGTATCATTTCCTTGCTGACGTATAGAAAAAGTTTAGTCACTGAGGAGATAAGGAAACCACGTTTAGGGCTGTTTAACTGTTTTAGAAATGGGGGTGTGCGTGGGATCAAAACCAGTACTTTCACGACGCTGACACTTGAAGAAGCTCAATGTCAGTTGGTAGAGCGGAGAACTGTAGTGTTAGTGGAGATCCTTAGCTCGCTGGTTCAAATAAAAGAGGGACGCGAACAAATCGGTAGAATACACTTTATTCATTGATCACTTTACTTAACACAAAAACTCCTCGGCCGACCTCTAACGGGCAAGGGCGAACTGAATCTTCCAGAAGTTCCTGTTCCTCAAGTGCTCCTTTTCAAACGTCTCCTCGTAGATGTTCAGTGTGGCTCGGGCGCCGGTGTTCACGTTCGTCATCTTCCTCTGTTTCATCTTCACTCTGCCGTCGGTGGACACCTCGAGGACCTCCAGGCGGGGCTCCTTGGCCTCCACCCAGTGCTCGATGGCGTTCCTCACGAACGTCGGCTGCATGGCGAAAGGTTCACTTTTGGACTTATTGGGTTGCAGAAGGTTCCAGTTGGGTCCATTTTCGGTATCCTCACCGTTCGTTGGCACGACGCACTCGTTGATGATGATAATAAAACTGAAAATAGGGAAGATCTTTGTTTTGTTCCAGTCATCCCTCAAAAGCAGTTATTCAGAGGGCTTAAGTATACCCAAGCTCATATACGAAATGCGACGCCTCTCGCTTGCGACATGTGTGGTCGATTCACAACATCGCCATCACCGCACAGGACCCTCGGGTTCGAGTCCGGCCCGGAGCTTCACTAAGTGAATCCTGATTCCAGAGTCCTTATATCACCTCTACGACTTGAGAGAAGGTGATGTGGAACTCTGGAATATTTTTTTCGACATAAGAAGGGCAGTCCACATGTTTTTAGCCCTCGATCCAACATATAATAAAGGGCGCGTCCGTTTGTTCGGATTACCCCGAGGTTTGATCGGAGAAACCTAGCAACGAGCAATCTGCTTCCCTTGTTCATATCCCAAAATCGCCAAAACGAATCTCGGATATCCTTACAAGTGCAGTGCCTCTGAGCCATGGATATATATCTTTATTCGCTCTGTTCTAGGCCGCACAAACTAACTAAAGTATTTTGCGACCTGACCCGTTGTCTTCCAGAAGTCCAAGATCACTTTCCTTCGCACCACGTCAAGTTTTGTTTGAACGACCCGCTTGTTTCTTATTAAAGCTTTGTTGTAGTACCACGTCGCCACGCCTTGCGTACATTCTGATTGGTTTAGTGGGCGGCTAAACGGAGTTTCCCAGCTGGCGAACTGCAGGTGCCTTGACTCATTAGGTTAACATGACGGGCCATACAACTTGGACATACCTCGTTTCATTGGAAAACGGAGTTAAGAGTCTTCGCAGTTGCCAGCCATGGAGCATGAAGTCCGTCTCATAGCTCCAGAGACTGTCGGTGAGCCATCCGTCCCTGACCCAACCAGTTCCCTTGCCATGGATCTTCAGTCTTGGAGGGAAATCATGGATGGAGCCGAGGATCAACCGAGTGCAAGCTTCAAACTCGAATATTTCGGAGTACGATGTGGATTTTCCCCATATACTGAAGCACCCATTCAATTCCTTCTTAGCAGAAGGGGCCAAAATTTCGACGAGAAGAGCCTGAATGCAAGGAATGATCGCTAAAAATGATTCCAACCAGCCGGATTCGAACCAGCGACCTAAGGATCTCCGCCAACACTACAGTCCTCCGCTCTACCAACTGAGCTATGGTTGGACGATTCCACGACGTTGGTACTTGAAGAAGCGATGTGGCGTCGCATAATTGACCTCCATTCCGACCTTCTGTTCATATACGATTCCACGGGTACGAAGGAGTGTCCAACCATAGCTCAGTTGGTAGAGCGGAGGACTGTAGTGTTTGCGGAGATCCTTAGGTCGCTGGTTCGAATCCGGCTGGTTTGAATCTTTTTTTCCTTCACTTCACTTACATGAACGGCTCCGTTATCACTTCCGTGGAAGCTTTTTGGAAGTTTATACTCGTAATCTGCGAGCTGATGAAGGAAGCTCTTCGCGAACGGCGACCTTCTGACCAAGTAGGAGCCCGTGGCCACTTCCCAGTCGAAGAAGCGGTCGTACATGCTCACGTCGAACCGGTCGTCCACCCACGATTCGATTAACTTCGCTGGATTCACAACTCCGATGTCGGCGTCGATGACCAACGTCCACTCGTGGCGGTCCAGTAGGTGCGCGACGATGCAGTGGCGGCGGAACATGATCTACAAGAAGGTCTTATGCCGACTGCCTGTATGTCACTCACGTCGGTATGATTGCACCGATCTCTCCATGCGATCGAGTCCTTCTCTACTCTGAAGTCGTAGCGCTGTAGGGAGGCGTAGCAGTGCATGGATTCGAGAGCGAAGAAGTAGTCCCTTTCCTTGACGGACTCATCGATTACGGTAAGGATGCCGATGTCTCTGGATGAGTTGGACGTTGGGTCCCTGGTTCTTCGGAACGTTTCTTTCCTTTCCTCGAGGGCGTAGTAGATCTGAAGAGAATTGGAGTTGGTTAGGCTTTCTAGAGTCGTTAAGGGCATTTCCCACACTGTCCCTTATGGAGGACAAATGCAGAAGGTAAGCGGCCCAAGCCAGAAACAGAAGAAGGCTTTAGAATTGGCAACAGAAGCTGGCTCTAGCAAGAAAGGGCCTTCAGGGATAAGATCAAGTACCTTTAAGGCGCCTGGGTTTGGATAGCGAACTGTAGAATCGTTCAACTTGAGGGACGCAGCTATGTAGAGGAGCACTCAAAGGGGTTACCTTACCTTGTCATTTACATAATCCTCGCTGTCTCCCGAGGATAGCACGGAAATAGTGACAATGACGAATAGTGCCAACACCAGAAGGTATAATAGTCGTCGTTTGGAGAAGAAAACCTTCATAATACGGACACCATGTGTTGACGTGCTGAAACAACGAGGGCGATTAGAAAAACGGCGGCGAAGCCATGGAAACGCCGGTGGCAAATTAATTGAATCTGCTTGAGTGACTTCGATGGTTTTGACTTCTGCACTTGGGTAGAACAAGTAAGGCATACATGAGCTTGGCCGCCCCGCCTTTCTACCTCTTCATTGAACACAAAGAACAGTTTTTGACGGCTAACACCTATACCGTACCCCTCAAGGTGGATCCCAATTGTATGGATTCTGCACATCTTTTTTCCCTTTAAGGCCGATATCGATATCACATCCTAGTTTGTTAAATCTGCCTTATGTATTGCATCTCCTTCCTCACACACGTCATTACAATGTACTATAGTTCAGTACCAAGGTACTACACAATATGGAGCATGCTCTCGGCATAGAGTCATTTCACAACCGCGGTGGGGAAAAAGGACGTGGGAGCTATGCTCGATGTTTGCCTCAAAAAGACATCACAGAAACGACGTCATCTGCGGCCAAAAAGGAACTTCGACCGTAAAGACCATAGAAACAAGAAGGCACTAGTCGGATCTCTCAAATTTGGACCTCTAGATAAAGTCGAGAGATCGGTACACACGCATAAACTACAAGTGGCTGGGAAACAAGCAACAACGCGCAAGCGTCAAAGAACCCATTCCGAAAACAGCAAAAGAGCACGACTACGAAGCACCGTCTTTTTGCTTTCCTAGGAGCCAAAACAGCGCTGATTATGCACCTGGCCGTGCAAGGCGTGCGATGGGCACTTTCGATTGCGTTAATATATGCGCATGCAAATAAACACGATTATGAAACCACTACGATGGACTTTTTTCATATTTATACTATATACACCTGATAGGTGAACCTTTTCGCCCTATCGTGACTGGTGGTCTTCAGATTAAACTAAGGAAACACTAAACAGAGATCAGCGGAGACTAAACAATTAAACTGAAAATAAAAAAAATAAGAGTAACTTCTTTTCCAAAGGTGGATCGACGATTTTTGAGACTCGAGAATTCCGAAAATCACGCTTAGAAGCCGCCATTTTTGTGCTATTTGTTTGCTTACGTTACCGCTCAGCTGTAGGGAAAAGGGCGCTTTGTATTAGGCGCGACGTCGCGCACTCAATGAGTGTCGAAGGTACGTCGTTTGATGACGGTATGACACAGAACAGGTTTTACATGTTTCATACTGGAAAGCGGATTTTGACTCGAAGCACCGTAAAACAATAGTGCGCATGATATTTGACAATTGATGAAACTCTCCACAGTGGGTGGCAAAGGGAGATCGAGCTGCTTGCAGGTAGCTCACACTGGCATCTGATCCAAGAGGCCTAACAGAATCTATCAACGTGAGGATTCCTACTCAGAAACACTACCCGAAGACGTATTACCTCCAGTGACTGCACAGCTAGAACAGGAAAACGTATCTTTGCTTTGTACTGAGGTTTATGCCTTTTCCCACTCAACGAAGGAGGTAGTGGCGGAGTAAACAATTTGTTAGATACGCACTGGTTTCCATCACCACTTGCATCCAGCTCTACAGCAATTCCCAGACCGTGGATTCGCAAGTCACGGGACCCTGGGAAAGTGGCGAAGCGTCACAAAAACGCGCGAAATGAGGAAGACGACGATTCCGGACGAGCAGAGCCCTCGGATGTTTTCGAAGGAAGGGTGCCTCTCTCGTTTACCTCTCCTCGCACTCCGTCGAATAAATCTCTGGCTACCATCGATGTTTTTCCACCCTTTCTGTACACTTGGGTGCTTCCGCTGACCGTGAACACCTCCTTCGATCAGCTGGCGGTGCGCGTCGCTAAGGCGATCGAACCGGACACCCGCGCCGTAATTGGCACCTGCGCGCGCAGGTATTGGCTTCTCTTCCGGCGGGGCATTGTGCGGGTGAATGTACTGGTTATGTGTTTACTTGTTGTCCGGCGCGCGCAGGTCGATCGATATGTGCTCAGAGGAAGAGCTCTTTTTGAACCTCCATCACATCCCTGTTTTGATCAGAGCAACCTTGAGGGGGAATGGGATTTTGCGGTTTCGTGGACGGTGTTAGTCTTCCTATGCTGTCATTCTCCATATCCCTACCGTATCCGCGGTTATTTTCGACTTAAGTCCAGTTCCTCGTTAACTTCATATTTAGCAACAGAGAATGCGGAAGAGGATGCTTGAGGCGGAATTTAAGTGAGGGGAAATATCAACGTTCGTCCCCTCATTATAGCATTTACCCCATTCATCACGGGAGCCGGGAACCCTCATTCTGTTTTGATAATAAAATTGAAAATAGGGAAGATCTTTGTTTTGTTCCAGTCATCCCTCAAAAGCAGTTATTCAAAGGGCTTAAGTGCACCCAGGCTCATATACGAAATGCGACGCCTCTCGCTTGCGACATGTGTGGTCGCTTGCAACATCGCCATCACCGCACAGGACCCTCGGGTTCGAGTCCGGCCCGGAGCTTCATTAAGTGAATCCTGATTCCAGAGTCCTCATATCACCCTCTACGACTTGAGAGAAGGTGATTTGGAAACTCTGGAATATTTTTTTGACATAAGAAGGGCAGTTCACATGTTTTTAGCCCTCAATATCCCAAAATAGCCAAGAAGAAGCCAATAGAACAGCAGAGATAACAATAGAATCGGGATAGCTCAACACATTTACTTCTATCCCAAAACGATACTTGTTGATCATCTGCCCCTCGTGCTTCTGACTCAACCCCGGAGACTCCGCTGTGCTCCCATGACTCACTGAAACTTGACAAATGTCGCGTGACGCACTTTCTGGGAACGTCCTTTTATCTCCGTCGGCATCTCCCTTTCGCCGCTTTCCCTCGGCCTTTCCGTCCTCTGCACTGGAATCCAGCAAGAAGCGGCGACTTCATCACCGTTCGATCGCGACGGTCGACGGTTCCGTCGGCGTCGCCACTGTCGCGACCGCGATTTCCGATCGATTCGCATTATGCCCGCGGAGAATCGCGTTTTATTCGCTTTCAAATCGAGTCGTCGAAACCGTTTTGTATTTATTTCGTCTGCGAAATGGACTGTGAAGTAGGATGGGTGCGGAGGGCGTTTATGCGATTTCGGAAGTGTCTTTACGGTGGTCGATTATGGGATGGGGTCGGGCGTGGTGTTTTGGGGCGTGTTTGCGTAAGGAGCCGATCGGAAGATATAGACGTTTGTAGAAGGGCGCTGTTGGATTAGAGCGCAGGACAAGACCGCACGACCTTAAAGTGAGTGGTCGCCTAAGGGTGGTTCTGATCTCTGACTTGGGGGACTTGAGGGGACTAAACTGGAGCCTTTCTACTTGATGGGGTAGCAGGAGCAGAGGTGCATAGGAATCTGCATTTATCATGTGATTGTTATTGCAAGATTTGCATAGGAAACAGGGCTTCCGATAAACAGCGGAAAAAGGTGACCTTCCCATGTGATACCCCTCCACGAATTCAAATCTACAATCACTGTTCAGCTTCCAGTGCTCCACCATCATAAATTTCCGTGCCGAGCAATTATCGCTGGAGTTATCAGTGTTTCGTGTCAGGACGCGGCGATAACGTCGCTTCTTAGAGGGTTGTTTCCGTATTTACGTGTTGCAAGATGCGCCGGTGGAATTTAGTCGCAATTTGCGGCTCCAAGTAGTAAGTGACCGACAAATAGCTGTTATCGCAGTTAACCATTAGGTAGCTAGTGACAAGAAGGCGGTGCTACGCAGAGAAGGAAGCCTAAAACGTGGGTTTACAAACCTCATGGCATATGGTATACACCATTTAGTTTTTCCAAGCCATATGTAGTGTGTGGGAGCTTATCATCTTCCAGCGATCACAGTTTCGACCGTTCCACTTTTGCATTTTTCACCGTTATTCCCATTCTGAGAACCGTTTTGCTCTTCCTTTTTCGGCCAAACCCTCCAATCAAACTTGATTGTCCTTGCTCCCCGAAAGGATTGGAACCCCGGAGCTGTAGTTTCAGAAGCATCAAATGGCAAAATCGGTGCACATTTTGACCGTAGTATTATGTCCCACACTCTAAAAAGGTCAAAATATTTGGCTTTAGAGCTTATAGACTTACGAACGGATGCTCTTTATTACATATATGTTGGATCGAGGGCTAAAACATGTTTTTTCTTATTTAAGAAAAGAAATTTAAGAAATAAATATTCCAGAGTTCCACATCACCTTCTCTCAAGTCGTAGAGGTGATATAAGGACTCTGGAATCAGGATTCACTTAATGAAGCTCCGGGCCGGACTCGAACCCGAGGGTCCTGTGCGGTGATGGCGATGTTGTGAATCGACCACACATGTCGCAAGCGAGAGGCGTCGCATTTCGTATATGAGCTTGGGTATACTTAAGCCCTCTGAATAACTGCTTTTGAGGGATGACTGGAACAAAACAAAGATCTTCCCTATATCATCATGCGGAAAGAGCATGAATGGGGCATCTACTATATTTACCTCCTTCATTTTAAGATCCCTTCCTTTAACATCTTCGAGGGTAAAAAGGGTCCAAAAAGCCGCTGGGTCACTCTCCTCCCCTCCAACAAAACATACACCCTGGAAGCCGCCACTTTTATGCGTGCCGACCGGCACTATTGCCGGAACTCCACACTTCCGCTCAACCTAATCGCAACTTACTCTAATCGAATCTGCACTTCCCGAATTTACGCTTCTCCCCGAGGTCGTTTTTTCCCGGGAGTAGGTGCCTTCCTTAATGACGCTAATCTCGTAATCCGATGTTCCTGCGCCGCCCTTAGATCGGCTTTGAGTGAGCACCGCCGAGGCCCTCCAGCGCGCCCAAAATAGTCGCTCTTCGCACTTTGGCACAGCCGTCTCGAGCTTGGTTGCTCGCGCTTTGTGTCCGACGTCATTTCCGCGGAACGTCCTGGCATCGATTGCCGCCGCTTAGAGCGCCATTGTTTCAAGGCGCCAATTTGATAGAGGAGCCTAAAGGTCGTCGGCGCTGGAACCGCTCCCAAAGATCGAGGCGACGGAATTCCCGGAAGCGTTGCCTCGGGAAGACGCTTCTGCAATGCGAAGTGACGTGTTGCGAACGAGGTAATTAAAAAATCAATGTGCTTGTCTTAAGAGTGCAATTTACCGGCAAGGGTGGACTGCCGGCGCGCGAATTAGGGTGTTTAGGGGCGCGGCGTGGAGTCGCGACTCTCCGGAATACATAATTTATGGTGTGTGGTAATGTGCTCCAGTAGTATGGCTGTTCTTCGCGAATACATAGTAACCTCGTGTATAGGGTCGTCTTAGATATTATGGCTAAGGTTTCCTTGAAGCGAACTTTTAAGATGGTTTTCGCCCCCTGTTTTAGCTGTGAGTCCTTGGATCAGAGGCTAGACGCTATTGTTTGTTTCGTTCTACCTTTGATGCTGGCCCAGGCTACGGTGTAGCCAACCGGAGTGGATCTGTAAAGGACGTGTAATCCACAACGACAAGGGCGTATAATAATGGGCATGGCTCTCATGTTGACATCCACACTACAACACGATAGTTCTTGTGTACTCCACTCCACGTTGGAGAGACTGTCCGAGCCTGACTTGGGTACAGGCAATGGATGGTTTGAAAAGGGTAGATTTTTAATCGCTGATGCGGTGCTAATCTTCTTGAGGACTAGCGATGAGAAGGCATTAAAATCCATTAACTATAGCGATTTTTTTCTATTTCTCACGTTATTTCGGTTTATACGGCCATCTACTGATTGTTTCCAGCTCCTGTTTTCTTCTATTTTTGATGTTGGCCTAACTATGGTGTAACCTACGGGAGTGTATCTGTAAAGGGCGTGTAACCCATAACGACAAGGGTGTATGATAATGGGCGGGATCGACATATCCGTGACAAAACAGAGCGGTTAGAGCGGTCATTCCTACAGATTTGGCTACAGATTTGAACATGATCCTTGTGTTCTTATTTATTTTTACGGTATGTCAGTTTATTGATCTCTTCTAGTGTGCTGTAAGCTTAAGTTCTTAGATATATTCACCAATTAGGCTTCGTCGATCTGATGTCAGCAGTACAGAGATATTTTCGGATACTCCTTGGTGACACTGTGTGATCTCTTGACATTCTCAGGTATTTTTTGAGCTGTTCCCAAGCACTGCATAGTTTGTCGAGGGAGCCACCCTTGTCAGTGGATACTTCGGGCGGTTTTCTTGTGAAACTCCCAGACCGGTCTTGTGCACTGAACAGCAGAGCTTGCTATTCCTAGCCGGTCCCTAAAAACGTCACAAGGGAATTGTGCGTCTCACCAGTATATGGGGTTCGGAATCTTTTTTAGTATTTCGTTCCAGTGTTCCGGCTGTTAGCGGAAAACACGCCATTAACGCCTGAAACGATATAGTCGTTGTTTATGGTCGTCTTTCATTGTTCTAGGATTCAATTCTGAGTCAAGCGAAGGGGAGCGCATTAGAGCAGCTCGTAGCTTCATTGTGTGTAGAACGTCTCCTACTGGGGATCCCTCACAAGTGTGTCGCTTCATCAATATATTTTCTTACATATGAAACATTGTGGATATCGGGCGCAACTGAAGAATCTGATTCTTTCAGCCCTCATCCTGAAGTAGTCAAAGCTATTTTGCAGAGCTTGATCGAGTGAGGTCTTTCCTGCCCACTATGAATACATCCTTAGCAACATCGCTATGTCTCCTCCAAGTCACATCTCCAAGGATACTACAGATTTAGGGCGGCTGGCGGCTGCCGAGCTATACTACTAGATCAAGCCCTGTCCGGTTGAACCCATGAAATAAAGCATTCAGAACGCTCTGCTTAACCCACCAATTGGTGAACCCGTCGAGCAAACAATCCGCGCCAAGTACGTCTTTCTTCGCAGCAACATTAACTATGTATTAAATTATATATTCTGACTAGGTGCCAGTTTTCTTAGAACTCACCGTTCCACCTCACGGCCCCTTCCTGACACCGGACATAGAAGGGCGCCCCTCAGCACGCCTTGTGCAAAGCGGAGTGCCTAATCGGGAAGACTACAAAAAGCTGCTAAAAATGCGTTCGGAAAGCGGACAAATTCGATCTAATGGTCGAGCCTGGACGCGCGTTCCTCAACCTCCGCTCCGTTCCCGTTTGCGCGAACGCGCGAAGAAATTAACTATGCAAATAGTACATTATCGTCATAATCGCGCAGACCCCCGGGCAGCCAAAAAGCGGTCATTCCACGCGGTCAGCAGACGGCCGTTTCGCTTTCGTTTCGTCGCCAGGCAGATCGCCACGTTGCCGAGGATAATTCCACTGGGAGAGAGAGGCCCGAGGATAGGTGCTGTGGGTGTTGGTTGCCGTGCTGGGAAGGGCCGTGTGCGTGCTGCCGAGGAGATTTGCACCTTTATGCACCCAAGAACTCCGTTGTGCGTGTTTTGACTACTTGTGACCGTTTTATGTGTTTAAAGATGGGGGCTGAAGTCTTAAAGAGGACTTAGGGAGCGGGAAGGCGACTCCTTGAGAGAGTAAGCAACTTTTTCGGGATAGCGAAAAAGGTGAGCTTTTATTTTTGGGTTAAGTAATTCCAAGTAGGAGATTCAGCGGAGAGGATATGTTTGCTAAGCGATTTTAGCTCGTTTATAGCTCTTTATTTTAGCTCTTTTAGATATAAAGAAACGTTGACCGTGAGCTAAGGCTTTAGGCGTGACTCCTGTGCTGATCTCCTAAAATTTATAGTTGTTTTCGAAGCGTTCTGATGTTCCCAAGCACTAGTCCCAGGCTCCCACAGGAGTAGACTCGTATTTGTAGAAACCTACACCTGTACTGAACAGTGTAAGGTGTCGAGGCAGCAATAGGTTTCTAAGATCATATCTTTGTGAGGTCGGTAGGGTAAGAAGATACAGTAAGATCGTCCATCCTGAATAATGGAACTGTGATTACTTATCACTTATAAGGCTTCAGTAGGCTATCACACCCAGGCCAACCCTCCAAATGGCAACCTTGGTCTCTGTCCTATCCTCCGTTCCACGTCCTTCTTCTTATCCCCACCTAATTGAGTGTTTCGTCGTGTGAGAAACGTGTTCCCTCACCTCCTCAGCCTTGTTAATTGCCCGTTTTTACGGTCCTTCGGCTACTTCCGCCTGATCGGAGCCTGACGGCGCATTCCTCCCGGGTCAGCCTCCTCTGACTGGGGGCGTTCCCCGTGAACCCGACGACTAAACTTTGGCCCCTATGTTTTCGACACTCTCTGGCTCGATAAGGAACGCATACTTCTTCCGATGGAGAATTTATGCCTTGCACTCCGCTCCTCCGGTTTCTAGTGACACGGAAGAATGCGGCCGTAAACACGCGTTGTTTGTGTTTGGAGTTCGCCGATAGCGATATTTTCGTCGAGAGCGTTATTTTGGGGTTTAATCAGGGAAGAGGCTTGTGCGTCAAAGGAGAGTGCTTCTCAGCGGTTGCCTACCCAGTTCTTCCATTCCCATGACACATTTTGTGATCAATGGAGTTCTGTTAGGACTACAGTTATACCCCGCCGCTCATTGAGAACCCTACTACTGCTTGCACACGGCAACTACAACGGGTATCCATATCCACGGCATGTATCTGATATCCGTGCGCATGGATTTTGAACGACTTTGAAGAGTTGTTCGGGCTACTTTTTCTCTCCATTGAAAAGCCTCAGTTCGCTCCCACAGCATTTGACATTCTTTTTTTTCTTGGACGCCTTCTTTGATTGTTTTTTTTTGTTTTCCGTGCCCTTCTTCTCATCATTTTCTTTAACTCATCTTGCCTACGGCTTCTTGGTCAGAGTGGATCGATTTATCTTGAAAGCAACACTTGGAAACAACATTAAGCACACTTGCTGATCTACCTGATATGCTTGCACTTGTAAACGTTTGTCGTTAGGAGAGTTTATAGAGCTGGAGGAGCTGGAGCTTTAAGTTTACTGGTCAATTAGCTTTTCTTTTTCTATTTAGAGGCACATGTTCGGAGTGTTCTATAAATAGTCCCGCAAAACAAGTGCTACGTCCATGTGACGCAGTATTTTCAATTCTTTATGCCTATTTTCCAATCGAGTGCCCTTCTTCAAGACCCACCCTTCCGGAACCCCCTCGCTTCACTCCCTTTAATCCAAATCTTAATCTAGATTATGTCCCCACATTTCCAAAAAAACCTCATCGCCTTCTTCGGTGGATCTTAATCTTTGGCGTCCGTAGTCTCCGACCTTTGAAAAAGGGGGTGGGAGGGGTACTTGTCAGCTGTACCAAAATCCGTCTCCTTTTTTACTCGCCGCACCGCAACACAGTTTGTAAGATAATCCCCGACCCTGTGACCTACTTCCGCCGGTCGCCCTGCGGCAGTGCGCCCTCCACAGATGGGGGTGACGCCATGGC
Organism: Steinernema khuongi; assembly: GCA_016648015.1. Taxonomy (NCBI): domain Eukaryota; kingdom Metazoa; phylum Nematoda; class Chromadorea; order Rhabditida; family Steinernematidae; genus Steinernema; species Steinernema khuongi. The sequence goes on along the minus strand of JADLIF010001448.1, from coordinate 22,859 downwards.
ACCCACGTGTTGTCGCACCTACTGGGGGCTCTCTAAATAAAGCCCCTATTCAGTGGGTCCTCCCTCGGTCCATCGACAATTACGTCGTCATCGCGGCGGTTCGGACCGCTGGAACGGCGGAGACGAACCTGTCGGGGACGCGCGTCGTGACCGGCGGCGGCGCCTCTTTTGGAATTCGCCGGGGATCGCGTAAATCCACTTGAGAGTCATCAATCGTTGATGGTTCTCTGTCAACGGACAAGGAGCGCGCGCTGTTTTCGCTCCGATCTTGAGGCTCCGCGCTTAGACGCCCTTGAGCAGCGCCTCTCGAGGGCTAATCTTTCCGCAGGATCCCCTCAAGTGACCGTCGTTTCAGGTTCGGACGAGCGCCAAAGTCCATTATGTTGCGGTGATTGGGCTATTAGCCGGAGCTGCCACTCGAGTGTCCGGGAAGAGCGTGTCGACAGTAGTGAGTCCTTAGTGTGAGGGTTTATGGGTGATGGAATGGGATCGGGAGGATTGCCACTCGTGAAGTTGATCCTTGGAGAAGGTGATGGATATTCCACAAGAGCATGAAAGTGAGTATGGTTCACGATGCGGAAATGGATCATAAAGAACTTCTGATAGTCGACTTCTTGTATAAGATCATTCGCAGGTTACAGTTGACATCAGGAAGTTTACAAAGCTCCATTGCCTCGAGGCAAATGCCGAAGTGTTTTCAAGTTCATAGACCCCTTTTATAGAGCGCTTCGATTCATGATCTTGGCCCTGAGAAACCTGTGCTTACGACCAACAAGTTTCCTTCAAAAAGTCTTTTGTCATCCTGGAACAAAAGGAGTCATTTTCATTGAATGTTGTCAACATCTGTTCCAAACGGGGAGACGGAATTTTGTGTGGGAGTGGTGAATAACTATTTGTGCTTCCATCGACAAAATTTATGCCTTTGAATCTTAGAGCTCCACCGCCTTCTCAGCTCCACTGGCTCATCTAATGAGGGGTGACATTTCACTTAATAGGCGAATCAGTGCAAAGCTAATATTAGCTTTTGGATGGAAATGTCGCCTTGGGTCCTCTGACTCCAACCTACTGAGAAATTCGTAACCATAGGACTGTAGCAACCTTCTCCAGTTCCACCCTCTTGAAGATATGAAAACAGATCCTCAGCTGAGTCACGGTGTCCCAATATTACGGAGTGGCGAGGATCAGCTGCTTCCCTCTAATGTGGCTAATGGGGAAAGTGCGATGTCCTAACGTTCACCGCTGACTCATGTCCTCGCTCCCTGTCCTTGTGTCCTTGGAGTGAAGCCCGTTCCGAACTGCGGAAATGAAGTTGCGCCACGTTGTTTATATCCTGAGCAGACGGCGACGAAAACAGAACGCGGTCGGGCTTGCGTAAGGCGTGACTCACGCCCTTATAAGTGTAATGCGCGAGATGAAAACATGGAAAGCGGCGCTACTTCTTCGGGTGTCTGTTTACCACGTGGATTCAGTTTCGTGGCTTCTTAGAAAGAACTTAGGTCGATCTGTGATTCTGGTCTTAGGAATACATACGCGTGTTTTGCCTATATTTACCTACTTGATCGGACAAGGATTGACCTGAGATGATCGAATTTGCATTTATTGCATGGATTTTCTGGCTATCTTTTAATGCATATAGAGATTGTGAGTTTGCCCCGTCCCCAACCCCGTTTCCAACAGTCCCCAAGACTCATAGATTCCACTCCAAGCCGGCTCAATTCCAAGACATAACTTCAAACCGGTCCCTATTTAGATCTGCCGATTAGTACAGAGTGCAATAAATAACTGTCATTGTTGCTATATCACTCAACGCTTCTACTACAAGTACCTATGACCGTCGCTAAGCCAAGGAGTACTCCCAAAAAACCGTAATTTTCAGGCTATGTGTCCTTGGGCGCCTATCGTGAATCGTTCGTTCATTCCTCCACTCCATTGATCATAGATTCCCCACTGATTCTTGATCTCCTTCATCCACTGTGAAATGTCGAATCAGTTCCCATATCTTCACAGTTCTCGGCTACTTCTAATCCAAGAAGGCTACAATAAAGGTTCTATACGAGAAATTGTTTTGTTGTTTTGCACAAAACTGCTCAGAATGTAGTCAAGCCTTAGTTTCGGTTGAAAACGCCGTCCTTCTCGGAGATTTAGAGGGAAAGGGTTAAAGGATATGGAACATTTGCCGCTTTGATGAGCACACTCTTAGAATGTCGCTCTTCCAATCAACTCGGGTGCTCCTGGCGTCCAACAGGCCTCCATTTATTTCCTCACAACAACAGACATTGTCGAATTTAACGTCGCTTACAGAACACGAAAAGAAGGGAGAGGAAGGAGGGGGACAATAAATTAGTATCCTGGGGGGATGCGAGGAGGGGGGCAGTGGAGGCAGTCGCCGTTGGCTCCGGGCGATCCCAGAGGTCCCTGGACACCGTGGACTCCCTTGCGTCCCGAACGTCCGGGCTTTCCGGCGTCTCCAGTAGGTCCCTGGGGGCCGGGGATGCTGGTGCCGGGGATTCCCTTGACTCCGCGCAGTCCTTGGGGTCCGGCGGGGCCAGGAACTCCGGGAGGTCCGGGAGGTCCCTCCACCGTGATGACTTTTCCGTCGGTGCCGCGCTTGCCAACAGGTCCTTCGACTCCTGGGAGACCCATGGGGCCGGGAGGTCCTTGCATGCCACCATCTCCGCGCTTTCCGTCGATTCCGTGGAGTCCGGCGGATCCTCGGGGTCCCTGAGGTCCCTTGGCTCCCTGGGCTCCAGGGGATCCAGGAGGTCCGGGCGGGCAGATGATGCAAGGCTCGCTCTGGAGTCCTTCGGAGGCGAGGATCTGACCGTCGCGACCGTTGCGTCCGTCCTTGCCTTCTTCTCCGTCCTTTCCGTCGCGTCCGTCATCTCCAGGAGCGCCGGGAGGTCCAGCGGGGCCCTGGTGGCACGTGCAGCAGGTCGGGGCGGGCTCGGGGTCCACGACGGGGCCGTAGCCGGTGGCGGCAGGAGCGGGGGCAGGGGCTCCGTAGACGGGCTCGGTGCCGGGCGCGTCGTAGCCTGTGCTGGCGGTGTCGTAGCCGGCTCCACCGCCAATGCCTCCTTCGGGCACCCACTGGCCAAAGAGCCATCCGCGCTTCTGGCGAGAGTCCGCGCTACGGGGCACACGGTGTCGCTGCACGGCCATCATCTCGTACCACATGTCACGCTGGTTCGTGCGGCAGAAGTCGGTTTCCGCTTCGATCAGAGTTTGCATGCTCTAGAACGGGGTACGGTAAGGGTAACAGAGGAGCAAAGGAGCTAGGACAGTGCTGCTTCTTCTGGGCATGGGGGTCGTGGGCTTTGGGCTCGATTGAACTTAGGATACAAGGGGGGACTTCTTGGCAGAAAGCACTTACGATGAGGTAGCTGTAGAGCATAGGCAGCGAGATGACGACAGAGACGACGGCGAGCGTAGAGACGCTGACAGCGGCGACGGCGAAGCGTCGGAGCTGCGCGTGCTCGTCGCGATCCTTCTTCAACAGGGCAACGTTCATCACTTCACCGGCTCAGCAGAAGCGACTTGTCCTTCTGGGCGACCGGCCACCGTTATATGCAACTCATCATCCAGGTCATCGCTTTGTTTTGGAACGGGTTGCAGATGATATTCGGGGCAGGGCTCTGCTAGCGGACGTTCCGATCGCATTTGCATAAAGGAGATTCCGCGCCTGGCGAGAGCGCTGAGGTTGCGAGAAGGAGGCGTCGTACAGCGCATGTGATACGCATCTCGGCGCGGCTTAGGCATTCCGAGCGGAGAAGGTGCGAGCGAGAGCGAAAGGGGAATGGACATGATGGGTGAAGAAGGAGTGCTGTTCAAGGAGGTGACAAGTAGGTGAGGGGAATGCATCCTTCTGTTGGAAGCTGGAGTTGGGAGTCTTCTTGACCCAGAAGCACCTTTTGACAACATGGAGATACATCCAAGGCCTTGGAGTCCTCAGTGTCCAGCTTCAAGAAAGGATTAATCACTTAGCTAGGTCCGTCTTGGCACATGCTTGGAATTCTTAGGTGCTCCGGCCATACTGAACGTTTTCTGAGCGTCCTATCTTCATTCTTTGGCCAGCGATGCGTATACTCTCCTTGAGGGCATAGCTCGAGTCTCATCCAAGAGATTGCCCACTTGGCCACGAGCAGGCTGTGGACATGTCTGTTATTCTTAGCCATGTGCTTCTCTGCCGCTTCTGTGGACGCTGAATTATTCAACTGCTTGCTGAGATGTGTCACGTTTGTTTTGGTCTTTGGGCGAACGAAGTCACGGCATGTTTGCTCGTTTACCTTCTGTTGCGTTCCTGGAATCCCAGATACCGAAAGATTGCCTAATGAACCTTTTTTTAGAGTATTTTTCTGCATTGGAGAATAATGATTACCACTTTAGGCATATACGTTTTCTGGATCTCCCTCATCTTAGGGTATTGAGATGACCATAAGCACCGAGAGCGATACAAAAGATTCGTTTACGGCTGTTCTTGGCTGCACGTTCATGCCCGCTGCTTAATTGGCTCTAATTACCCAGTCGAAACAAGCAAAATACCCTTCTGATATGATATTTCGAAGGGCGAAGTCATAACACCTGTTATCTTTCCTTTGAAACGAGCTGGCTAGGTTTTTATATCGAATCCGAGATCCACTGGACACATCAGGACCGCATCCGGACAAAACAGCCAAAAAATTAAACTTGTTTTGTCCTGGTGCCGTTTAGGACACAAAAGACTGTTATACATTCTTCTTGTGGCCTGTCCAAGCTCTCAAGGGAGATGAAGAATCTGTAGATCTTCATCCTTCTCTTGGCAGCATCACTTAACCGTGAACACTCTTCCTAGCCAATGTTTGCAAGCCCGATCAAGGCGGTAATTAATACCCGACCCATCGGCATATGCAAGACCGGCCTGCCCAAAAGGCTTTTTTCCACCGGGCGAAATGACCTTTAATTGCGACGAAGGCCACTTATGGTCAGCACGTTTAATAGGAAAATATTTCGCGTTTATTGGATTTCCTCCCGCCTAGATGATCACCTCCATCTCCTTGATCTTATCACCCCTCTTTGAACCCCACCGCAGAAGCCACACTCGTCACGGCGTCCATTCCGTTACGGTCACCACCGAACTCACTTTAAATGGACCTACTTATGCCAGAGACTTCACCTCGGCTCCCAAAACAGTCCCTCGTACTTGTCCCGACTCGTTTCTGCTTTCCCACGGCGACCTTTAGTAACTCCGCTCGCGCGCGACCTCCCCTAACAAGTTCATTTCGGTAACGTCGCCACCGTCGCGTCCTCCAATTGTTTGCCTAACCTCATCCCCGAGCAAGGTTCTCGCCACCGGACTCCGCGGTCTTGGGCGAACACTGAAAGGTCTCCGAGCTTTTGTCCCCTCTGATTCAAGATCGCGGTGGCCCTTTTTGTTCCCTGGATCGAGCTGGAGCGCCGGCTGGAACAAGCCGGGAAGCAACGATCGATTTTTGTACGTATTTGCTCTTGGGCCTGTGTACACAAGAGGGTTTTTGGAGGAGAAGCCGGGTTGACGCCGATAAGACAGCGCCGAGCAGCTGATTTGTATCTTGGGAACGATTATCAGCGTGTGTTTTGGAAATGACGGAGACGCTGATTTCTTTTGGGACGTTCTGTTTGCGGGCGAGACAAGACTGTCTGGGGAGAAGTTTAAGAAGACGTCTCGCCTGGCTGGTATTGGTCCAGGGCCCTTGGGCTCTGCTCCCCCCTCCTTTCCCCCTCCCCTTTAGGTGTCCGAATTACTTATGGCATATGGGACACGCGTTGATCATGGAGTTTCAATATGAGAATCTAAGATCATGATGCTATTAACTGATCGATAGAACGGCCTTGTTGGCGGATCTGTTGATGGACTACAGATTCTTTGTTCCAGTTCTTTTACAGTATTGGTTGGAAGATTTTGTCATTCTTTGAAGCCCGGGTGTCCAAGGAATTTCCATGAGATCACAAAGTGATCCGGACCAACCGATAGAACGGTCACTACCGTATCACAAGAAACCCACCCATTGGAAATCAGTTACGTGACTCTTCTTTACCTGCTAGCTGTGCTACTTGTGGTTTTTGGATCGGCATTCATCTAAAACTCATCTCCAGTGCTAAAGAACATTCATAGGTGATCCTGGACAGTCAAACTGACCATCTCCTTCTTCATAAATTTCATCTTTTCCCAATGAATTCACAGAAGGAACCGCCCGGTCCCACTTGTCACCTCCACCTACTTCATCCTCTATTAATGACCGTTACCAGCGGGGCTTTCCCCGTCCACCGGCCAGTCCTTCTCCTCTGGCCAATCTCGAGCCACTTGTTTTTCCGCGAACCTCTCCGTCTCGCATTCTATATGGCTATGAGTCATTAATGTTTTATGGCCGTTCCGAATAAAGGAGATTGTTCCTGGTTTGATGGATGCGGAGCGTTCTATTCTGGTCTTTGGTTGGGTTTGGCTAAGTGCTTCCTCCTCGTCAGTCTTGTAACCTTATGCGTGTGCCCAGTGCCAGCACCTAATCAATCACAAAACTTGTTTTTCCTCCCCACCTGCTTCTTCACGGAATGAATTTCCTATTCAAACACGGACGAGTCTTCTACGCCAGTCCCAGTGGTGTTTGGCTTTGGTAGGACTAGAGGGGTACTGTTCGGGCGGAAGGCGGTTGGTCCTTTAGTCGTTCCCCAGGTTTCCCAGGGTCCTCTAAGGCGTAGAAGCAGCCACGGTTGCACCTACCGTGTCATCGTGTTATGCAGTCATCATGACAAGGGAAATGTCAATTGAAGTCCGGTTTCCACATGTTTTTCGACGTCGTACACTGAGCACAGAAGTCCTTTCCTGTTGTCGATGCCGTCTCGAGTGGAGAGCACCTGGATTCTTGGAGTATATATGAGTGTTTATGACCTTCTTGGACCCTTCCTTCAGTTGCTGTGGTTATTGAAAAATGTTTTCATTGAATTCTTACGATGCATCTGGCTTCCAATTTCGGATTCACAACTTGCTGTCACTTGCAGGAAAAGGCCCCCGCTGATCTAGGTCGACTAGTCATCCAGAATTCAGAGAAACGCGTGATCTAAGTCACTTATATCTTTCTTCATGCTAGCCATTAATCCATAAGGAAGCAAATAACGCGTGCCACGTGGTTATGTTAGGGACTTTTGCTCAATCCGGAACTTCCGGTCTTTCTTGACCTTCCGTTTAAAAAAATTACTTCCGCACACCCCTGTTCGTGTGGATCCCTTGTCAGGACAGGTTCCCCTTATCCTTGTGAAAGAGCGGCTTATAAAAATCCAATAATAGTAATGACAACAGCTTATGGGCTGCAGAACCTGTAGGAGCGATTACGGAGGGTGTGTTTTACAGCATTTTTTCTAGAATTTCCCGGTGGAATTTTGGGCTATACAGTTGCTTATCAGCGTTTCCAGACCTTTTGACCAGCGTTAATAAGAATTCGAATGGTGTTGTCAAAGGAGAGAGGGTGGCCATCCCTCCCGTTCCACTCCTTGCTCGCCCCTTCCCATCTATCTCCCCCCGAACTGTCACTACAAATCTACGTTTATCAGCCCTCCTTCCCTATGCCCCCCTTCATCTAAAATTTATCATTTATCAATTCCTAATTTATCAAATTTATCGTCCACATTAATCGCCACAAAACGGGAGCACGCTTTTTCCCTGTTCCAGCGGCCCCGAACTCGGAACGACGCCAACCGAACGGCGTCACGTTTCCTCCTTCAAATTTGATAGTCGATTGATTTTGCGGAAAAAGCGTTCCGCGCCTATCGAGCCGCTCGCTTGCAGAGTTAATTCCATTTAAACGTTTCAAACCTGCAGTCGGGTCCTTTTTTGGGCCCAATCTGTCCCTTCCCGCGCAAGCAGACCAATTAGCCGCCAAGTACAGCGCTCCCAATCACCACATTGGCTTCTGCATTACAGTGGGCGCGCTAATTGCTCTGTGTTTTCGCGTTGGGACCATTGAGGGAACCGGAATGAAACGAGTTGCTCACAGTAATTGGGTTCTTGCTTCTCTCGGCACGCGGAGAAGGTGACGCGGGATGACTGTGCCCTGTGACGGCGACGATGATAGGGCGCTGTTTTCGGTGTTTGCTGAAGGGAGATACTTCGCCGAGCAGCTGTTGACCATGTCGGATGCACTGTTTTGCTGATCATTTCCTGGTCTTCTTCGCCACGGGGTGGCAGTCGCAAGGAGTTTCCTTTTTTAGTTCCTTATTGGCCTTCTTATCTCATTCTTATCTTCCTGTAAGGAATGCCTATCAATAGATATTCAAATAGAGAAGATTAGAGTGCGATCCGAACCTGCGAACTTTCCAAAAACAGCGTGTGTGGTCCATTTGCAGCGGAATGCGAGCTTTAAAAAAAATAAAAACGCACTACTTTTCCGGCACCGCGCAATCTATTCCGCTACTGTTGATTGATCTGATTGGGACTAAAGATTCAAGCCAAAGGATTCGAGCTTGCAGAACCGAGCATACTCGGTCGTTGTTTGTGGAGATATTTCCCAAAACTTCAAATACATCTGCTCCCCTCTGCAACACGGAAACGCCATCTGCTGACCGTCGCTCGGACCGAAAAACAACGTCCAATTAAACTCTCCGAGCGACGTTTTCGACAAAGGCGCTTCATTAGTCCAAGTGGTCGACGGTGTTTTAAGAAGCTGTGTTGACGCTTCGGAAGGGAGATACCGTGCAGTTTCCACTAAACATGTGGAGTAATCCATCTCAGGAAAGACATCGGTACTGCTTGTTGTTCAGTGCATGTGGATTGAATTGTGTTTATCGTCCTTCAACGTAGGCAAACCAACGTGTGCTGGTTAGATTCTAATCCAAGGCTATTCATTCTTTACCTGGAACTAAATTTGCATGGAAGAGATATTATGGAATTTGGTCTTGATGTAGAGATCCTCGGTGGCTCTATCTGTTGGAATTGGGGATGCTACAGTGCGCTTCAAAACTTTAGGACAGCCCCTACCTTTATTTTCAATGTAACTAACTTCTATAAGGCCTGAAATGCTCTGTTTATAAGCCAAAACCTTGACTAATAGGTCCAATCTCTCAGGTTGACTACCCCCGCGCGCTTCTTTCCCCGGACCATTTGTCATACAGTACCTCCAAGGAAGACGCGCCCCTTTATCTGGCACACCAAGTACAGTTCCCCTACTTCCGTGCGGATCACAATACCGGCACCGGGGCAACCGAATCCTCAAGAACGCCTTAATTGCAGCCTGGCGTCTCCTTCCCACGTCCACAAATCGCGCTATTCTTCGCCTTTCGGGGTCATTTCGCAATTCATCATTTCGTCTTTTTGCGCGCTCGCCTCTCGAAGGATTACCAGAAGAGGTGGCGAGCGAGGAGGTCACCGGCGGCTTTGCCTACTTCGAAGTCGTGAGAGTCGGTTTGTCGAAACGCTTAAACGCCGCCGCTAAGACGCTTAATGAGGGCGACGACGGTTTGGAGTCCCGAGAAGGTATCGATTGTGTGGTTGGAAGTTTGATTTATGGAGTGCGCGAGCGAGAGGCCGCCGTGTTGCAATTGATGACCCTGTTTGCAGGCGAGGGGCTCGTTAATCAAGAAGGCTTTGTTCCGATGAAATAGGGCTGAGTTTTTGAGCATTCGATTTGAGAGGCGAGTCAGGATTCGCTCTGTGGTTAGGGTCGCAGGTGTCTCTTCCTTCTTGAGTGTTCCGCGCTTTGGGTCGATTCTATTACAGCGCTCCAGAAGGAGGTCTTCTGGTGCTAGACAGCTTTCCCTCCGCTTTGCCCTACCGTAGCTCCTGAGGGTCTCTAATGGTCCTCCTGGAGAACTGACCCGTGACTCATCCTTACAAGATGACTTCTGCCCTGACTTTGGATGGGCTGCAACCCTCTGCAGTACAAGGTGCTTAACGAGCTAGCTTACGGGCGTTACGACTTCCCTTAACACCCATTCTTTGAAAAGTACACACTCGTGGGATAGCCTATCTCCTTCGAGCCATCAACACCTTCCTCTCCCGGGGATCTGTATAGTATTCAGTGTGTGCCCATTCCCTTAAGCAAATATCATTATTTGGAGCTCATAAAATCCCTTTTTCACCCTGCCATCAATCTGACGAATGGGCTTTATCCGGAGCGCCGTGCTCCGCAAAAACGCGCCATATTGTGGGATGGAAACCGACGATTGCTCCCCGGGTTAAAGTCGGAAATGTGTCCTCGGAAGTCATTTGTTGGGGTGTTTGATCAAATCCTATCAAGCGGGACCAAACAGATCTCACTTCCTGTGAAGCATCATTTGATCAAAAGCGAATCAGTTGGTGATCAGCAAGAATGTGCCACTTTGGAACGCTAAAAACAAGCATCAAACGGATCCTCTTGCTCCTCTTTCCGATATAACCCATACCCCAAGAAAATACCCTCCTTCTTTAAGCTAGCATCTCAGAAATATGTGTACTAGAGGGAACACTGAAGACGAATTCGTGGCGGTCTTCAAATTCCAGTCCTTTGGACGCATAAGCCCAACAGGCAGCGGTTATGTGTAGATCGACCCCACCCCACGAGATAGCCACTTCCGTTTATCCTCTCCGATATGATCTGTTAATCCGAGAACTTCGCGTTTCTCTCATCACCCTGACAAATGGTCGAGTCTTATCTCCGAGGCGATCTCACTAATCCTGAGGCGATCTGTGACCGCGCAAAAACATCGCTTGTTTCCCGTTAGCCTCTTTTCGCGTTTACTTGTTTCATCACCTATGGTTTCGCAATGTTTCAGGTACACAAGGAACTCCGCTGGACGGATCGTTGACAGCTGAGAAGCAATTATTCTCGCTACTCTGACTATTCTTTGTTTCATGTTCTTGTGGGTCCACAGAGGACGGCGCTCCTGGGATGGGAGGGCGACAGCTCTGACTTTCGAAGAGTGTTGAACGACGGCATACAACCAACAGAAAACCGGTCTTTCTCTTTTGGAAGTCTCTGGAGTCCTCTGGAAACTGTTTTGCTTGGCTGCTTCTACTTGTAGTCGCCGTCCTTCAGCTTTGCCGATGCCCCTTAGCATTCATGACCTAATTAGGTATTTGAAATACATGAGTAGGTCATGCCATTGATCAAAAGACTGTCCAGGGAGCCTTAAGGAGTGTCCATGTGCTCCTCCCTTTACAAGGGTCACGACACTCCAAACATTTTCTTTTCAACGAAATTTTTTCTAAACAAGGCTAGTTCTGAAGTTTAAGCTCTTTCCTTCTTTGGCTCAAAAGTGTTTCCCACTTAGCGACGGATTAAGACCGCTCTGAGCGGGATTATCTCGAAAACAATCTCAAAAGGATACACTTCCTGCTATGGGCGGTTCAAAATGATCTTTAGAATGTGTATTCCCGTTTGTAAACAGGCCAAAGAGCATCTTCTGAATGTTTCCGGGTTCTCGTCGAAGCACTTCTTTGTTGTGGGTTTCCAAAGGGCCAGAAGGTAGTGTTCCCCTTTGTGTTATCCCTAGCGTTTCTTTAAAGCTTCCTTTTGCTCTCTTTACTCTCGTGAGCAAGATACTGGTTTCAAACCCCCACTCTATTCAACTGTTCCTTCGCCGTATTCAAACCGAACCCAGGCCTGAGATTCGCCGCTCTTCACGCGTCTTCCCCTCGGTTCACCCTGTAATTCACGGTCACCATCACCTTAAACGCCCCTAATCTCCCCTTCCAGCGCCGCTCCCTTCACCTTTTTGGGTCCGCAATTCGCGCGCGACGATCTCGCGAAATCGCCGAATATCATATTGATTAAATGATGATAAACGACGCGAGGATTTCGCCCTGTGGCGACTCCAACCCCGAGGCTGTCTTCGGGCTACTGTCCAGCCCCGGTGTGGCTCCTTTTTTCGGCGATATCTGGTTCGGCGGCGGTTGCAAGTTGTCAATCGGCTTGTCAGCACTCTCGAGCTGCTTCTTGTCCCAGCGCTTGTCATTAGCACGCCGTCGGGGCGGACTGAAACCGCCGCGGTTTAAGGCGATTCGCGCGAAGATGCGTCCGATGACCGGTTGCGCGCTTTGTTTCCAATTGAGCGGAGTTATTACGAGTATTGCCGACTGCTGTTACTGTACCGTTGCGGTGGAACGGTTATCGTCTCATTTATGGGCTTACTGTACTAGCTCTGGATGCCCTGTATTGCTGCTTCCGATTCAATTACGCGACTTTGTGATCGTGGGAGTTGTTATCGTGCCGCGGAGATTCTCACGATGCTCACGATACAAGGTGACTGCTATATTGGTCACCTTAATGACGTGTTTAAAACCAGCCACTAAGCTATCCCTGAGACCCCGCATAGGACCCAGTTCCTATGCTTCGGATATTAAGGGTTAGAGGATGCATATCTGTCCCTGAATATGAGAACCACCATAGTTTTCTGGACCCAGTTTTGATTCTCCATAGTTTTCATAAGGGTTAAGGGTAGGATGCTAGGATGTTAGGGAATAGGATGTTAAGGGATGCAAGAGGCATATAAGAGGCCCACAATCTGTGTTCTTCTCATACGGTGCTGCTATCTCTGGCCCTCACGCTCATCTACAAAACTGTCTCAAGTACCTGTCAGGTATCTCCCACAAACCCGGGCGATCGCTTCTAAAAACGCCGAAACGTCCTGACGGGCTCTTTTATGATTAATGTGTCTCGACACGACGAAGAACGTCCGGAAAGCGGGCCGTGTTTTTTGGCGGCTCGTCACGCCCCCTTTGCGAGCTCAAAACACTCGCAAACTTAAAATTTGGTTTCTGACGCCGCGTGTGCAAACGGGTCTTCCGCGTGGACCGGTTTCCACGCTGTTCATTATCTGCTGAAGCGTGGACCGAGTCCCGCTCGTTCCCGCTCGACGTCGCACGCTTCTGTCGACTCTTTTGTGATCCGCCTCCGTTTTCCCTGAAAGGCTCTTTTTTTGCAACAAATCTGCTTCTGCAGGCGCTCTCGACCGGATGAAGGAGTCCGGCGCCTTCTTCCCTCCACGTTTCCGGAGCCAGGAGACGGAGGAGGATCCTACGCTGCGATTCCTGGTGAACAATCCTTCCGGTTTCGCATTTGCGATATCCATCGGGGTGTGTTTTCGACTCTCCGCTGCGATCAGAGCGCGTTCTTCCGATTAGTCACTTAAATCTGAGTGTTTAGTCCCTACCTTTGTTGTAGGCGGTCAATCAGTCCTCCATCGTTTGTCTTCTTGAATCGCGAATACCTCCTGTTTTCCCCGCTATTCGCCTTATACAGTAAGCTGAAGCTCAGAAGTAGACCTCAAGGAGGTAATAATTGGGCTGAAACTCTTTCCTTCTGATGCAAAATTGTTGAGCTTTTCAAGATGCAAAGAATACCCATTAACTGGCGGTCTTAAAAGGAGCTTTTCAGTGTTTGGCCGCCACAGTATTTCTTGTGTCTTACTGGGTCCTACTTTTGCATACAATTTGCATAAAATCGCTCCTGAAATCACCCACTGTCCGATTTTAGAGCAAAGATGCATTCTAAGTGTCAAAGCAATATCTAGTTAACGAGCCCAATTGTGCTTTTGAACTGAATAACGGAAAATGAGGAACAAGAAGGTTACCTCCAAGGCTCGTATTTTTAACTAATTCCCTTCTGTGAGATAACCCCCCTATACTGCCGCGTATAATCCAAGAAAGATTCCTGAAAGGTCAAAAACCTGCAACGCAAGAAAAACACACACAATGCACCTTGCAACTGCTTCAAGGGTCCTCCTCCACACGACATTCAACTTGCATCCCCTGTACCCCTCTCCAAAGAGCACCCCCATCAAGACGTAACACTGTCACCACGGCCACTTAGCCCGCAGAACCTCTGCCGGCCTCATTTGCGCACAATACACCTTGCAACAGTTTCCGGTGGTCAGCTTCCTCGTTCCGCGGCGGGACTGTTTGCGCTCTCGTCGTGTTCCGCGCATTGTCGCCCTTGTGTCGCTAACTGCGCGCCACTCTTCGGAGCCGTGTTTATCCACGCGGCAAACGTGCGCGTTTTACGCAGATTCTCCGTTGTTTTCCAACGCGCTTTTGTTCTAGCCGCGGAGCTTCGATAAGCGCCTGGCGTCCAGCGCCGGCCTTCTCCTGGGTGTGTCCATGTCCTTGGGGTGATGAGCTCCTCGGTTTTTGGTGCTTGGAGGAGCTGTATTCCCTAAGAACCTTGTTTTCGTTTGGGGTTTCATAATTAGGAGCAAAAACTCTCTTCCTCATTGGGTGCCATCAAATTAGTTGGCTACTTGATGGACCGCATGAGTGAACCCGGCGGCACTTTGAGGAAGTCACCAGAGACGCCGGAACTGACGTCACTGTCGCGTCACTCGGGAACTGAGTTGTAGTAGTGCACTTCGTTGAATTCCCATAAACAGTTAATTACGAATTCGAACACTTCCAGGTGCCCGTGCCCCTTTTAGCTGTTCGCTCCTTGTCGTTCGAGCACGTGCCGTTTTTCTATATTCTTGTGAGCTTTGGGCGTACTGTGTTATCTTCCGTTGAAAGACATTACAATCTTTTTTTTTTAATTTCCTTTTTTTACTGAATAAAAACCAGACAATACAACCTTGTGCGCTGGTTTTATTCCAGGAAGCTCATGACGACAGATCGTTGACTTTTAAAGAAGCTTAAGCTTCGGACTCCTTCATCAAAGATGGAAACATAAAAGCGAAAAAACCGCTTTAAATGCTTTCTTAATCGCCTTTTCTGCTTTTAAACTTTTTGAGGATCCATTAACACCTCTCTAGTGTCCCACTTACGACTCCAAAGCGATAACGCTCCTGTTCATAACGGAGCACCTCCTCTGCGCCTCTCTTAGCGTGGATCCCTCACTCACGTCCGTCTTGCAGAGATTGGAGCTAATTTCATCCGATTAATAAGAATCCCCACGCCTTTGAAAAACAGCTTGGACGCGATGGACGTGATGTCATTGTATCCCGTAGGAACAATCTGCTCCCAGTGTGGTTAATTGGTCGAGGAAGTACGAAGGAGTCTTTGAGTTTCTTGGGTCTATTTTTGGAATGCAGAACTACAAAACAGCTTGAGAAGTTGTAGCTCTCCTGAGGAGTAGGGAGTACTGATTACTGGGCACCACATGGGCTTCTGCAAGCGGTTAAGACAAATCCAAGCCAATCCAGGTTCTGGTAATCGCAGTTTACAATAGTTGTTCAGAACATATGAGGTGCTGCTCTTCTGGAGAACCCATCTATCCGGGCCTCCAGGATCAAAAACCCATATTGACCTTCCTAGCACCCTTTCGGCACATCTCTGCCCATAGACGCCCAAAGGGCACTTGTCCAAGTCAATTAACCGATCCAAATGGCTCCGCCCCACGTTCCCCTCAAGGGCCATTCGGAGTGCAGTGATGTCATCCTAAATATAAATTCCCGATGAGGGCGCAATTTCCTGAAGGTGTCTCGCGCGGAAATGAGGGATGAACTCTCCTAAAGGGGTAATTGTGACATTATTGTTGGGCGCTGTCGCGAAACCCTCCCAAGGTCGCGCTGGCGTCGCCGCCGAAGACGAAAAAGAAACGTCGTCGCCACAGGGCGACCTTGGAAAAATCAAAGTGATTTATGGAGATTCCTGCCACTGCAGTTCCGTTAGCGCACTTTGTTTCGACGCCGTTCGTCCCGCTGCACTTTCGAGATTTACGCCCTTTCTGGTGCACGATTTACAAGGAGGATACTTGGACACGATTTGCACCTGCCTCTGATTCCCTGTGATCCATTAGAAAGTCTTCCTGAGCAGTGGTGTACTCTTTCTGGTCCTTGTTTTTGCTGTGGATACTCTAGGGGGTAACTAACGAACCAAGAAGAAACGAGCATCTTCTCTGATCAGCACTTTTGAGTCCACATTCCACGTCCTCTACGTTCAGGATCACCAAGAGAATCTGTTAATCTGTGTATACCCGAAGAAGAAGGCTAAGGATCGTCTTCTTTGTGGCTAGGAAATAACTGTCCCTCCTTTTCCCAGGGATCCACTACTTTTCCATGTCCAACCCCAAGAATTTCTACCTTATGAGAAGTGATGTACTCCTTCTGACCCGGGGTACCTAACTGATCATCACTTCTTGGGTCCACGTTCTCTACGTGTGGAATGACCAAGAGAATCACACGGTGCTCCCTCTCAATCTGTCATTAGAAGCCGCTGACGTGGACTATACAGGGCATTGCCACAGATGTTGAAATCCTCGGGTGATAGCGCGGACAGTTGAAATGACTCCGCGCTCTGTTTACCTGTACAAGGACGCAGTGTCTTGACCTTCGTTTTTTGGGACTTGTTTGCATAACCATGCACGGGTATCGGTATCGTCCGGACGGGTTTTATTCCTTCGTTTGTTCTGGTCATCTCAGTCCAGAGTGGTCAGTACCGTGCTTTAAGATCTCCGTTTTTTCTTCGCTTTAAAGGTATCTGCTTTCTGTTTATAAAAAATAATAACCTAATTGGAGGTAGTGAAAGACCAAAGTTTGACCTTTAATCCGCGTGAAAGGGAAATGCTATGCTGGGTTCATTTGAATCAGCCTCAGAATCCTTGATCTTCACAAATCCGAATTAGCAACTGGCCACCTGAACCGAGGTGAACTTATACTTCAGGCGCCAATGGCCTCTTTGGCGCCAAGGACCTCTTAGGCCCTCTATCACTCTTTGAGTATCAGCAAAGAAGACTCGGATAACGCCTTGAGCATAGCTCGTTACCTCCTTGGCTCGACGACCACTTGCGTCATGACCGTCTGGCACGCTCCAGAGGATGCATTCCAGCCGTTCACTGATCCCTAGAGCGCACTCTCCTCCTACACGCTAAGACATGCGTGAATGGGAGATTTACTCAGCAATTATGCTTCGTTTGCCTGTGACCTTCGCTGTCCGAGGCGCCCTAATTTGTGTTGGGTCGAGTCCTTTTCTTTCGAACAATCGACTCTAGTGAGATCAGAGAGCAACACGCGTGTCGTGTTAAACGCGGGGTTGCTCAAGTGGGCAGTGGGGTTAAGGGCTTCTTCGTGGAGAAGATATTGTAATCTCGTGGCATGATGTTTGTGGACCTTGATGGTATTGTGTAAAGTTCAGAAACGGGTTATAAGGGGTCAACCTATTCCGTTCGATGCTGAACGCACTTCTAACTGACTTTGACGATGTGAGCGCCATTTAGTTCTTTGCAAAGCTTCTTTTTTTTTGTTTTTTTGCACCACCGGGGTGCTCTTTTGCCTTCTGCGGCTTCCTCAGCTCTTGAATATAGCTTTTAGGACCTCATATTAGGATCCTAATCTCACTGTTGCAGCATCTGTTTACGGAACCACTTCTGAGTATCAAATGTGAACCTTTTTGTTTGTGAACCTCAAATGTGAACCAGGGGGTCGCAAATGACATTTATTTAGGCGAATTATTTGGTCTCGAAACGACAGAGATGTATCTGACAAGCACAATTCTAATGCAAATTTAAAGATGTTAAAGTGCGCTGCAGATACTGAGAATACACTGTTTTGTGCAAATCCAAAAGCACCTTCACAGGGCGACCCATCTCATTATATCCTTCTCTATTACTGGAGGCATCTAATCGAACTCCTTATGTCTCTGGACCAATGCCTTTACACGTGTGAAATCCACTCCAACCACATAAACTTCCCCTCTCGCGCCCTCTCCGTGTTTCGTGCTACTTTTCTGCCGCGACTTCAATTATCCCCTCAGCATAAACATTTCAGATTTGCCTCCCCACTCAATGTGCCTTTGGTAACGGCGGCCCGTACCCTGTACTCCTCCTCTCCCGCCCCTCCCGACCAGAAGACTCAGCCGCGGGCGAGCGACATGCCCGACGTCTCCTCGCCCGCTCTTCCCGCCAAGGCCCTCGCGCGGCACCTTCCCGTCGAGCGGCTCCACTTCAACCTCGCGCCACTGGAGCAGCGCTACGAGATCGGCGACGAGCTCGGAAGGTCGGTTTTTTGACGAGCGACTTTGAGGGGCGATTCCGCATGCATGGCTGGATGTGGCCACTGTGGGCTCTGATTTGCGATTCATGGATTTGCTGGGACGTTTTTGAAGGAGGACTCTTGGTTTCCTGCACGTAAAGGGCGAGAGATGGGGTTTAAGGGGACCGTTAGCACGAGGTGTTCTTAGCCTTGCCCTTGAATTCCTTTCAAAAGCACAAACCCTCTTACCCCTTATCGTCCCCATCGATAAGGAACCAGCCAGAATGTTCTACTCCACAACACCCACACTGTAACTATCGTTGTTTTGACGGAAGCAGTGCAGGTTCTGACTCTTACATTCCGGACGGTGTTTGTGGAAGGGCGCCACACGATGAGTAAGCCTGAACAGTGGTCAGTGGACAGTTCACAAGTAGATGACAAGGGAGCGCAAAGTAGCCTTGTAATGACATCCTCCTACTTCCAGCGGCCAATTTGCCACCGTCAGACGGGTCATCGAACGCGCCACGGGTCAGAAGTATGCGGCCAAGTTCGTCCGAAAACGTCGCTACGCCACCTCACGCCGAGGAGTTCCTCGAGAGAACATCGAGCGAGAAGTCGAGGTCCTTAAAGCCGTCCGAGGCCACGAGAACGTCGTGGAACTCCACGAGGTGTACGAGACGCCCACCGACGTGATCCTAGTCCTGGAACTGTAGGTCCTAGATCCTTGAGCCGCCTCACAGAGCTTCTAGGGTCTCCGGCGGAGAACTGTTCGACCACGTGTGTGGCAAGGAGTGCCTGGACGAAGCCGAGGCGGCCGCTTTCATCAAACAGATTCTATTGGCCGTGCGCCACCTTCATAGTCATTTCGTTGTACATTTGGATATCAAGGTACGGTAGGGTGCTGGGGACGCTGAGCAGAGAGATGTTGTAGCCCGAGAATGTGATGCTCAAGACGAGGGGAGAGCCGCAGATCAAACTCATCGACTTCGGCCTCTCCAGGCAGATCTACCCAGGCGTGCCCGTCAAGGACATCGTGGGGACGCCCGAGTTCATCGCCCCGGAAATCGTCAACTACGAGCCGCTGTCCACGGCCACGGACATGTGGGCCATCGGAGTTGTCACCTACATTCTGTAAGGGGGCCTTCCCCATCCTATGATGCCTAAAACCGACTTTTTAGCCTGAGCGGAGGTTCGCCATTCCTCGGAGAAACGCGCAACGAAACCTTCGCCAACATCACCGCCGTGAACTACCACTTCTCCGAGCGATTCTTCGGGAACACGTCTCAGCAGGCTAAGGACTTCATCTCGCGACTCTTCGTACGGGACCAGCGGCATCGAGCCACAGTGGAGCAGTGCCTGAACCACCCGTGGATCCGAGGCTCTTCTCCGGAGGTCGAGGACGTCCGCCGACTCTCCACGGTGTCGGTGGCCCAGCTCCAGGGCTACAGGATCAGATCCAAGTGGAGGGTGAGTGGCTAGAGGGTATTCCAAGCTAAACAGCCATTCAGAGAGCCATAGAGATCGTGATCTTGTGCAATCGAATGACGCTGCGAGCCAGAATCACGCTTGCTAGGGCAGAGGCGACTCGAGTGGAAGCGTCGCCAGCGAGCGAGCGGGTGCCCGACACGAGATACGATAAGGTGAGTGGATTGAATTCCTTAGGAATGAAGAGGTCGACTGGAAGAGAGATCTAACTGGCCTTTGCTTCTTCTTTCCGATGTACATAGCCAAGAGCGTGGTAGGTACAGCCTGTAGGGACATCCTTGGCCACCCAGAAAGGTAGCAACCACTTGGAACTGGCCACATATATCCTATCCTTTCGATGTTATCACCTCCCCAAAGTGGGTCATCCCTACCCAGAGCAGCTTTCCCGGAGCGGCTTCTCCTTCGTTGCGCAAGATCGGGTCCAGAGCCTGACCGCCAATCAGGCGATGAAGTCATAACCCGCGATCCAGGCGCGTCACCCACTTACCACACACAGGGACGCTCCAGAACTCCGCGGACGAGAGCGCCGCTCCCGGTTAACGGGTTTTCGCGTTTTCGACGGCCGAACTCGGTCGCGCCGAAGGTCGGCCGCGGCCGTTTTGTGCGTCGATTATGCGTGTGACTCCCGCAACAGATGGTGGAAGTCGCCTTTTTGTTTTGTCGATTGCCAGCGGGTGATTGCGTCCTGTTCGCAGGCGACCTGGGCTAGCGTCGGGCCAGATGGGACCGTTTTTGAGTGGATCGAACGGTGATCTGGGGTGTGTGGATTGACGAAGCTGGTCAAGTGTCAACACCGGAGCTTTTCTCAGATCCACTCTTGGTTCTTCATTTATATCTTCTTCCGCTTGTGTCTCATTTCCTACGCGTGATTCCTACGCTCGGTGACAGCCCAGAGCTTGGTCCAACAGGATATCTGTGTTTCGATGAGACATCGTGATTCACAAGCGCCAATGATCAACGCGAATTTGATCACGTAAATCACATGAGTAGCTCAGCTCACGGTAGATGCGCACTGTTATCTGGCCGGTTTGTGTTTCTAAGGAGCATAGAAGACGACTTCTCATCACCCCCTTTACGCTTCCTTCTGACGTTCAAATCGTAGGTCCAAAAGATGAAAAGATGACCGCGCTCTGTTTCAGGAAAAAACTGGTCCTATCCACTTAAATCTGCTTCTGTGTTCCATCTTGATCCTTGTAGTTCCATGATAAGGATAGGATGCTTCTCTAGCGCTTATCTTGTCAGAACAAGACCCATAGTTTATCTGCCCTAAGGCGATAATCTTCACATTATGACTGTAAAGATCAGTGAACTTGACTTTTGGGTTCGCCAACGATCTTGTGCTAGTGTTCATTGCCTCTCCTTTGAAGGCTGAACAGGAATTGATCAAGTTTCTCGTGGTGCCTGCAAAAAGTGACCTTATGATGTCATTCACTCTTCTGTTTGGCGATCACTGCACGTTCCTCGAGCGTTCCCGCTTTTCATTTCGCCAAATGCACCTGCTCCTTAAACCCAATCCTCTTATGAGCCTGCTGTTAGTTACATTCGGACTTCTATGTTTACTTCGACTCTCTGAAGTTATTGGAACCGGATTTCTGGTGGGTTTAGCTGAAGTTCTGGGTCGCTTGATACATGCGTGATTTTCCCTGGGCTTCTTCCTGGCGTTAAAGAACAGTAGTCCAAGGAGCCTTTTCCCAAATGAGCGTTGGATGTGGCTGAGAAAGTTCCCCAAATTGCCTAGAAGACAAAGAAACCTGCTATGAAACGATCTTAATTCCCAATTTCGTGCCCAAGTTCCCAGTGCTCGTTTCTTCTTCCTATTCTTGTTTCCTGACTAATACGTTCCTCACCTGGTCCCGTCGCCTGTTTCTAATGTCACAAGCAGGCCTGAGTCACCGTTTTCGAGTGTTCGACATGAAAAACGCGATTCTCGAGGAGCTGTTGAGACTAGACAGGCAGACTGTCTGTATTGCTGTCTGCACCGGTCCTAGAGGCCTTGTTTAAAGGGTTCCTTTGATCCTTCTTGGCTTTCAGAATTGTTGGTCCAACAAGAAGCTCTCCTATACTTTAACGTGCCGAGGTCCCTCTTCCGCAGAGTTTGTTCTAGGCCCTTTCCTTACTTCTAGGGGACGATGACCTTGAATCTCCCTTGTCCCAGTACTTCTTCCACGTCACGTTTCCTCGAGACCCTTCCTTGATGTCCGCAGTGACCAACCCCAGAGAAGATTACACGTTTCATGACTTCTGCTGCCCCTTATCTCGCAGAACCCCGAACCAGTCGCCTCCTTATCAGTTCCCAGTAGTACAGGCGACAAGCAGCATTACGTTTCGGAATCGATTCGCCTCCCAGCGCGTCAGAAGTGCCGCTAATTCCTGTTCGTGATGTTGTTTTAGCGCGTGAACAACGGAGTGCGAAACGGGTTCCTGGGAGATTTATCATCTGTTTGTGGAGTCCTCCACGACGAGGATGCAGTCGTTCTTTGTGTCACCCTTCCACACTGAGACTTTCCCACAAGAAGTAGATCATATTCTTCGTCATTAGGACGACCTGGCCACGACTACTTGAGACCAAAAAATCAGAAATTTATGGAAATCCACCCAGTTTTCCCGGAGCCTTGTCATGATTTGTTATTAATCGCTGCAGGACCACGGCTAAGTGTTCCTAGCGGCGTTTTCCGCGAGATTTGCGCGGATAAACACCGGCGACGTCCGGTTGCGCCCTCTCTAGTACATCTGTCCCGTAGCGCGCCACCGCTGTCGACAAACAAATCGTCGAGCCGCGAAGCGAAGTGATGTTTTGAACTCGCTTCGCAGCTTAAGACGTCGGCGAAGGAGCTCATCTGGGCTTAGAAGGTCGCGTTTTTTGATTGCTCGCTGACAGGGAAGGGCTGGGTCGGGGTTCTAAGGAACGCCAAGGGAAACGATCCACGCCTTTTTGATAAGGATCAAGAAGTTTGAAGTTAGGGCAGTTTGCACTTAGATTGCCCTTTAAGCAGCCCCCGCCTGTTTTAAGTTTTCTGGCGCCCCGCCGTCCGCCGTATTAATTAAAAAACCGAACAAATATTTGGTGACTCACGGGACGGGCGGTGCGGGAGGGGATTAGGGTGATGAAAGACGAGGTGAGGTTAGGATAGGGTGAGGTAAGTTTAAATGACTGGTAGCTAGATCTATAAGGAGGAAGATGTTGATCAATAATTGGATTTGGAGACGAATTTTGAAGAGCTTTTTGTTGAAGCAGCTTGGCACGACATCTCCCAAATGCCTGCTGACTCATGATCTTGGTCTTGGCGGAAATCGGCTTAAAACGGTGCCTAGAAGGTGCATCAGCAACACCTTAAATAATCTATTGGTGGTTTTGGTTCCTCCTATAGCAGTGCTCATTGCAATGGGCAGGAACTTTCTTAGTGTTCTTAAGGAGTTACTGTGTTTGATTTGGCCCCATCATATCACCCAAGTTCCTGATCTTTCCGAGAATGAAAGAAGACCTCTCCTGGCTTGTAAAG